>JAUPMG010015254.1:0-15442 GCA_031762675.1 Pachysandra terminalis
TTATATATAGAGGGTAATTCAATTGGTAGTTGTGAGTGGGTATCATGCCACGGAGGGAGGTTCATGAAGATGATGACTACCCTGTTTAGATGGTGTGTCCCCGATAAAAATAAAAGCGGGGCATGAATTCTCGGGGGTTGAAAGTCCCTTAAAACTGTGTTGTACACACAGAATCTGCTAGGTATCCTTAGTCCGAAAGGGGCCATGTATCCATGAGTGGATACATGGTGTTACAGTCTGGATTTGGCGTGGGCATACTACTTCACAATAGCAACGACATGCATTTGCATTCATGTGATTGCTTAGACCAATTGTTGGCTCGATATTGAACTGTTCATGTCATTGCATATAAATGAATGACCCCTTGCAGCGATCATGGCATCCCATGCATACACAGTCATCCTAGTTAATTACACTGTATATGCACATTGTATTTATTGAGCGTGTACCTCAAGCCTTCTTGGCTCCTAACATTTCAGGGGAGTACTGTGGGCAAGACCTGGACTACGGCAGAGGATGCTGAGATGGATGAGGAGACCGTGGGCTTTATTGTGGCTTCTTTTTGAGTATTTATATTATCGGTCTGTATTTATTGAGGATGGGAGCATGTTGACTCCAGTATATTTGTTTAGACTTACTATTTGGGGTGCCCCACTATTTTTGTATTGGGGTTTATCTTGTTTCCTCATTTGTGCCCTGCTAAGGTGTGAGGAGATCTTATTTGATGTTTCCGTTAGATACACGTTATACTTTTTATCTCATGATCTATGATTTATTTTCCGCTGTGCATCCTATATTATCGAAGGATTCTTTGTTTATATTGTAGTTTTTCACCCATCGTGAGTATACGCTTGGAGTATAAGTGGGTGAGAGCGGCTTGGAGTTCTAAAGCCATGCTCACTTGAGGGTGAGACACACTTTAGAATTCGGGTCATGACACACATCATCCAGGGCTGTTCCTCCCTTGTAGATGCGAATTCATATCAACTTGTTGACATCTCACACCATCCAGGGTTGTCTCACCCTTTTAGATGCTAATTCATATCAACGTGTCCACCGAGACGCATCCCTTTGGTGAAAGTAAGGCGTACCTCTATATCGACTGCCCGTCGAGGGGATCCGGCCTCCACCGTGGGGAAATATCGACTACCTGTCGACGGGATTCAGCATCTGCCGTGGGAGAATATCGACTACCCGTCTAGGGGATCCGACCTCCGCCGTGATGGAATATCGACTGCCCGTCGAGGGGATCCGGCATTCGCTGTGGTATATCAATTGGATGGCAATACTGTCCAGGTGATCTCCAAGAATCTTCCTTGTAGTATTAATCTGATGAGTTGGTCTTCCGCGATACCGTTTTAGTGAGGGACAACAACCTTGAAAATCGTCCTCCGCGGTACCCCTTGGAGCCCACGGTTCCACTTGCGTATATGAAATTCTCAACTTGAACCGCGGGAGCACTCTTGGACATTGGAGGTACTCGTGGAGGAGAAACTCTCAACTTGGACCACGGGAACACTCTTGGACGTTAGAGGTACCTGTGAAGGAGAAACTCTCAACTTGGACCGCGAGAGCACTCTTGGACGAAGGAGAAACTCTCAACTTGGACCGCAAGAGCACTCTTGGACGAAGGAGAAACTCTCAACTTGGACCGCGAGAGCACTCTTGGACGTTGGAGGTACACATGAAGGAGAAACTCTCAACTTGGACCGCAGGAGCACTCGTGGACATTGGAGGTCCCCGTGAAGGAGAGAAACTCTCAACTTGGACCGCGGGAGCACTCTTAGACGTTGGAGATACCCATGAGGGAGAAACTCTCATCTTGGATTGTGGGAGCACCTCTTGGACGTGTCCGTTCTTCCCGGGGCCGTTCTGCATTTCATATTTTATGTATCTACAATAAGGATCTCTAACCTACTAAACATTTAGTAATTATAATTGTTTTACTTATTAATACAATTAATTATAATAATATTATAAGGGTATTTTTTATTCATAAAAATTGATTGAAAAAATCAATCATTTTAAGAGAAGGAAGAACGCTAGTTTCATTTTTTTAGAGATATTATTTGAGAAAATATATATAAAATTAGGAGTTGTAATTTAATTTGAAGTCTATAATCCTACTTCATCTAATTATGATAAGTGTTAGATAATTATGAGAAGGATGCTAAAATTATGAGATATTTATCTAATTACGATAAGTATTATGGTATAATATAAAAAATAGAAGTAACTTTTTAAGAGAAGAATTCGTTAGAATAGAATAGAATAGGGGTATTTTAGTCAAACAATTGTAGCGAAAAATTCTTCAAAAATACAATATGTTTTAGGTAATTTTGACAAAAAAATTTAATTGATATTTAGTTATTTTAGGTGTTTCATATTATTTAAAAAAAAACAATTAAAAAATAGAGGGGTTAACAATCTGTAATAGAAACTTATCATTTGACCATAATACCCCTTTATGAATTGTTACATCTAAGTATGCTCAAAGGATAGAAAATTAAATTACCATTTTCTTCTGTTTGGTTGAGAATGAAAATAAGAGAGAAAAGAAAACAAAAGAGAAAATAGTTTTAAAATTTTCTTTTTCAAGTGCCAAAATTTTTCTCTCAGATTTGAGAGATAAAATATTTTAGAGGGACAACTACCTTCTATTGCTTACCATGACCACCGCCTACCACTACCAACCACCTACCACCACTATCCACCACCTCCACCGTGAACCACAACATACCACCACCACCACCCCCATCATCACCACTACCCACCACCTCCCACTACCACCATCGTGAACCACAACATACCACCACCCACCACCACCACCCACTACCACCACCATGAACCACAACATACCACCACCCATCACCACTAGCTACCACTATTAATGACCACCACCACCACCTCCCATCCTCACTACCCATCCACCACCATCGTCGTCTACTACCATCACCACCCATCATCGCATACCACCATCATCCTCTACCTATCTACTTGCTATCATCACCATTTTATCTCATTGCTTATCTATTAGATTTTGTTTTCTTTTACATTTTCTATTTTTAAACAAACAAGAGAAAGATTTTAGTTTCTTTTCTTTTCTTTTTCTATTTCTTTTTTATTTTCTTTTCTCTCAATCCAAATGGACTTTAAGAGAGTTGGGAAAAGAATAGAAAATTAAATTACTATTTATCTTATAGTTATAAGAGATAATTGGGGTTTTCACAATTTTCAATGTTACCGAGGTTCTTTCTTCTTTCATATACCAATTGTTTTCTAAACAAGATATATAAAGGTATTTTCGTCCTTAGAATATAATGCTTTATGCAACAGGCAAATATTTTGTTACTTTATTAATCATTATTATTGGAAGGGATTTATTGTAACATACTTTCAAATTATAGGGGAGGTGTCTGTGATGATCAAGATTTGAGGGATATTTGTTGCCATTATGTCAAACCTAAGGGGGTGTCAATGTAATTTACCCAAAAGAAAAAGATGAATGGTTTGAATCTGCAAGCATGTCACTGTCACCCGAGATCTATGTTGCGTTTGGCCCTTGTGTTTTTGGAAGAGTACTTGTTGGATAAGTGATAATTTTTGCTAAATGGGACTCTTTATCTTATCTTATTATTATTATTAAAAGAAATATAATAATTATATTATGAATTATGGATAGGTTATTATCGTTTCACTAACAAAAAATAAGGGATTATTTTAATAAAAGAATGTACTAAAAAAATCTTAAAAATACAATATACTTTTAATAGTAGTATAGATATTTAATAAATATAGCATGTATATTGTATATATATATTAAAAATATATAATATTTATTTCCAACGACTCGTAGTTAAAAACAAATCCAACGATTTATAGTTAAAAAAACAAATTAAAATGGGAGGCACCCGATACTTGACAAACCCAATAAAATCAAACTCGTTTAGAAGATTTTATTCCGTATGTATAAATCCATATCATAATCGGTGCGGTTTTGGTTCTATAGAAGATGGACCCATTAATATTCGGGTCTATGCAGGTATACCCGATGGGAACCCGATAGAACCGAACTCGCTTTATAAAAAAATAATTTATATTTAAAAAATTCATTAGTTAAATTTTTGAGATAATAAATCATAATATTATTTAATTAATTTAATCAAAACTAAACAAAAGTTAACTTTCCTTTTCGATGTTTCCCTATCGATTTGAGAGGAAAAGAAATAGGGTGTTTAACCGAAACTTAAGACGGTTTGGCTGTGTTTTCTAGTGGGTCTCATGTTTTCCCACCATCCAAACACCCATAAAGCATGGGAAAGTAGCTAAATACTTTCCTTTCCCATGCTTTCCCACCATCCAAACACACTCAGGGTTTAAAAAGACGAAAATATTCACGCGATCCAATGACTGTTGTGTCTGATTTGTGAACAATTAGAACATTTTGTTTCTGACTTCTAGAGGCAAACGCAAAACCCAAGAGAGACCACAAAGGAAAGATGACGTGTTAGGAAACTCACTATTCGTCACTCTGCGAATGAGTTAATGTCACTTAATGGTGATAAAAGGCTCCAAACATTTTAACAAACATCAGATTTAAATCAAAATTGGACATAAAACTCATCAATATATTTTTTTCTCATATTTAATGATTCTGCTTATGGCAATTTCAGTACACTAAAGCTGGAAGTAGGATCAATAATTAAGAGAGAAGAAGAAGAAGAAAGGTACAACAACTGGAGTTTAAGGAATTGCAGAACTTTGAACTAAAAGAAGAAAAAAAGTTTTATACTCAACACAAATCAACAAGCCGAAGTAAGTATTCGGATGAAACCTTATTTTTTATATGAACTAGAAGCATATGTCATATTCATTAAGTATGACATAGCTACCTACTAAAAATCTCTATCTTTTACTCTTTCTTCATAAAAACATGATAATGATTATTATTTTCTGGGTTAGATTACCATGCAAGGTTCAAGGTTAATTTGATAAGTTGTTTATGATGTGCTTTATAGGTTTTGTTCGGAATTAAATTTCATTTTAAGTGTTTTTGATTAATTATATGCTAAATATAACTTGAAATATGAAAATTGTGAAAATTTGGGCAATCTGGTGAGATCGGCAGACTCACGGTATACCGTGAGGCTACCAATCCCACCACTGGGCCAGGTTGGCAGACTCAAAGTATACCGTGAGGCTACTGACCACACATATATATTTTTTAAGCTTCGGGTTAGTGCACCGAGTTAGGATTGGTATACCGTGAGTCTACCAATCGCCTCTGTGCATTTTTAATTTATTTTCTGGTTAGTGTGCCAAGGTATGGTCAGTATATCGTGAATCTACGGATCCCACCGGCACCAAGGTTGATCGGCATACTCAGGGTAGGGTTAAGATATACCGTGAAAAATGAAGTTGCTCCGATTGATGTGAAATTTTGCAAACATGTTCATAATATCCTAATTAAACTATATGTGGTGTTGGAATTTCATAATATTGAATATTTGGAATTTATGAACTATTGTGGAAGATCTGCTATGTTTTCCCCACGGGTGGATTTTTGAATTACATTGCTATGACATTGGAACTCATTATAATCATGTTTTACATCTCAAAATACATTTGCTCATGTACACGAGTTTTTTGATTGGTTAATGTGCACGATACTCTATACTTGCACAGCATTGCCTTTTTATGCATGATGACCATGTGTGGTCTAATGCCTTGACTTGACCCATAATTTCATATTGCTGGAATTTATGGATATCATGAGTGTTATTATGATCTAAGAATCATAATATTAGTGAGGAAGTCCCGGATGGACTGATTTGCATGTGTTGAAGGACTGATCATCCCAAAAGACCAATTTATATTCTTTTCTTATGAGACAATTGCCTGTCTTCTTGGACGGATGACCGAGTGTAATTCTGTTAGTAGATCAGTTAATGTATGATTCATAAGGAATAGTTTACATTAGTGAATCCTTGAGATTTTTCCCCGTGATCGAAAATAAGTGAGGAAATTGTGCCCTCTAGGCCGGATCCCCTAGAAACTATTATGCCCACATAGAATAACCCCCTATTCTGGCTATGTATTTGGGCGGTGGTTTTCATCTTGTTTAGCCAGGGGATTGAGTGTGAACATACACTATTCGAATGCCAAACAACATGCATATTTGTATATCATATTATTGTGCATGAATTACATGTGGTGATTATATTTATTGTTCCATGAGCATGCATTGGATTCATTAATAATTTAACCAACACATTTCATTACACATTACATCAATTACATCATTCATATCATTATTTGCATATACTAACTACTATGTTTTTGTCTATGGATTACCATTGGAGAGTGGCATTGTCCATACTTAAATCTTAAATGATGTTTAATTTTTTTATTTACTAAGCTAAGTGTATCTTACGCTTTCTAAGCAATATATTTCAGGACCTATAGATGATGGACAACAGGACTACGAGGATCAAGACGGAGGAAAAGGCTATGATGAAGACCTTAGTTATAATTAGGACTTTATTAGATGATTTCAATAGAATTTGTAATAGGATTAGTTGGTTTTATGTTTTTAATGTGTTATTATCATTAGGACTAGATTTGAGTAGTTTAATAGGCTTTTGATTGAAGCATGAGACTTAAAGTATTTTATTATATTTCTGTTGTTATGATTGTTTTGGTTGGATATTATTCATAATAATATTATTTTTTTCATAACTTTACTTTATAATTATCTTAATTGATTCAATGGTTTGGTAATATATTGCTTATCCACTCCTATAAGGATATGGGTTGAGAGTTACAACTTAAATTTGGGGACTCCTTTGAGAATTTCAGGTTTAGGATGTGACATTAATGTTTCAAAAGAAAGGAGAATTACAGTAGAACTAAGTAAAAGGAATGATGTCAAGGCATCTCCAAGAGATCTGCCAATAGAGAACCACGACTGAATTTGCTGTTCTCAAGCCAAGTACGCGCAGCGGAAAGTCTACCATCATCACCCGGCAATCCAGCTTTGAATGCAGATAGTTGCACTTCTTCTTCTGAGAGTTGGGCCCTCAACGCCTTGATATTAGATTCATGGCAAATTACACAGGACTCCAATTCTTGATGACAAGTAGAGGAAACCTTTAGTCTTGGTAGCATGTGAGGTGTTCTAAAGCTTTCTCCCTGGCGCCTAAGTGCAATATCAACCAATCTAGCTTCATCCCGTGTCACGACCAGAACCAGAAATTCCTAATTCTGAGATTTTCAAGCTTAAGTCGTAACTCTCACCCCATATTTCTACGGGAGTGGATAGCATGATCAAAACAAAAGCGAAAGCAAAATAACATGTTCTAGTAAGATATAAGTAACTAAAAAAAAGAAGAACTAATCTGTTACAAGATCAAAAAATGAAAGTCTAACACTAATACAATCCTATACTTGGTACGGTAGATCTATACCCAAACCAGACTCCCTCTGCGCGAACAAGCTCCAAGACCTGAAAAGTAAAATTCAACATACATAAGCTGGAAAGCCCGAATGAGCAACCTCTCAATGTAAGGTGCTTACTCATACCCCCAACATTATGAGAAAACACAAAATAAGTAAAAGATATGACAATATCTGTGATGAGATCCAATATGCATCTCTGCATAAGGTGAACAATTGTAATTCAATAGATAATGCAAAAAGTGTTGTTCTCTCCCAACCTCACGAGGTATTTAACCTGGGGTCCAAATCATAAGTATCTGCATACCTAAATTTATATGGAAATTAGACCAGGTGTATCATACACAAGGCACTCACACTAATATCAACAAAGATATCCAATGCAAATGAACATGCAACGCTGTATGGAAGGTGAAAAATAGTAAGCTCCAACGTGATCTCGAATCTCTATCCGGGGTGTCCCAGCAACCTGAATTCGCCTCAAGATGTCCCAGCGACCTGAATTCATCCCCCGTCGAAACGACGTAGAGGATAGAGTCCATTCTATGTATACAACATAGTTTTAAGGCGTTCAACCTAGGAGTCACAATCGCCCCACCTAATATTTTATCACAAGCCACTGGCCAAGATTTGCACCCACGTGCAGCTCCCTCACGGAGTCATACATATTCACAATCCACCAGAAGGGTACAATGGTCTCACTGACTCCCAAGCTTACACCAACGTGCGGATCCTTGGGATAGTTCACCATCTTCCCAGTTTACACCGATGTGCGGATCCTGGGGTAACCATCACCTCAAGACTGTAGAGTCCTGCCCTATATGGGTTTCTCTCTCACCTTGGATGTATCAATAGGGTCCTCTCATAGGACAATCATGGTAATCAGTCAATATCTCAAGTGTTTGTCTAAACCCGAATTAACAAATGGGGTATTAGACTAGGCTATGACAGCCGGAATGGTCTATATGCAACTCATCAAATTCAGTTCCTTTAAATTAATGCAACACACAATGCAACATAAGCATATGTTCAAATCATCATATGGCCACAATCCCATAATTCTACTCCACAAGGCACAAAAGTATATAAAATGCATACTAAATAAAACTATTAGATTATCTAGCATAGGTCACAAAATGGAAACAACTAGTCAAAGTTTCAAGCAAACACCCTAAAGTAGCAGACGTACATAAACAAGTCATCACCGAGATTGGGCAAGTCCACGAACTCCGAGAGTGTGTTAATACACTAGGGTAAAGGTATCACAGATGTCCAAGGTTAGAAATCCAGAAAAAGGGCAAGTATGGGGTCTCGGCGAGGTCTTGGCGAACCGAGGAAGGGTTCGGCTGGGTCGTCGGTGAACCGAATTGGTCTCAGCAGGTTCTCAGCGCACCGAAAAAGGATTCGATGGCCTTTCCAATAAGCTAGAAGGGTCCTCTGTCATTCGGCGGCTAGCTCAGCTAACCGAGGTGGTCGCCAAAGGGCTTTCGGCGAACCGAGGGAGGTCGCCGAAACATTAACTTTAGTTACTAAAACTGTCGGTGTACTCTCTGGCAAACCGGGGAGGTCGTCGAAGCTCGGGGTCGGACAAATCCGAAGTGTTTCAGGGTGTGGTTTCACTCCAAATCAAGCCAATCCTTAAAGGAAGCTACGTTTCCTAAGTCAAGGGAACACCCTTCAAGAGCATAGGCATAATCTTCACAAATTTATGGCCTATATTATAGACTCTAGCGAGTCAGTCTCATATGGTCGCCCATTAGGGATTCCAATAACAAGGGATATGATCCCACAACACAATCATCTCAAATCAAACACATGGGGGAGAAGAATACAACCACGCCAAGGTTTCCCCCATTCTCACAATATTGAAATAGGAATAAGCATCAAAAGAATTGATGAGATACTCAACTTAGGGCGGTCTGGTTGTATCCGAAATAGCTCCATTGTGCCGGGTCGAGTCTGAGTCGATCCGCTGTGCATCCGGGAATTGAAGCTTCCTTCAACCTTGTCTTCATCTTCTCACAGAGCTCCAGAGAGGAAAAGAGGAAGAGGGATAGAAGAAAATGAAGTTTAAAAGGGCAAAGGGTTGTTTATATAGTCTGATGGCAAACTTGTAATATCAAATCAGCCATAAGGGCAAAATTGGGTTTCTGGCCCTCTAATCTCCGATTGACCTCCTAATTAACTTCTAATCGCATGATCACGTTTTAGGTTAGCAGATGGGTATACTAATTTAGTAAAATTAATTATTATTTTACTAATTGATTTTATCTTCTATTTATCGGTTAAATCTAGTTATTTGACCCGTATTGTTTCCTAAGTCTATCTGGCTAACCTGGTCATTTTTAGTTGACTTATGTATTCTTAAAATATTTTATAAGATTAAGAATCTATGGGTTTTAAATCATGGATTAATAATTAGATTAAGTCATTAATCTAATAAATTACTAATTTACCCTTAAGGTTTTTAAGTTATAATTTAGGGATTATGTGGGTCGTTACATCCTACCCTCCTTAGAAGAATTTCATCCCCGAAATTAATCTAAGGAGTCTAAAGACAAGAACAAAAAGGAAAATGTGATTACTCCACGTAGAAGGCAGGAAAGGATAAGACAACACAGAACATATATTTCATGAAGCAAACCACGCTAAAGAAATACATCAATCCCACTACATAAAAGGGAGGACTAGCATAGCTGTCCAATAAACACTCAAAACAACCTTAATCAAAATTCAAATACAAGGTAAGCAAACTAGAAAATAAGTAAAATATCTAGACAGTGGCCTGAGGGGGAGGAGAAGGCGGTCTCTGAAAGGTAGGAGGTATAGCTCCACTTGAGGATCTGTAGCCCAACAGGCTCTGAAGAAACTTCATAAGCTTCATGGTTAGCTTCTGGCTCTTCTTGAGTTCAGAAACAACTTCCCTGTGGTGACGAGAGTGTGTCCGCTCAAGCACTGGCAAACGAGCCTCGAGATTCACTTCCCTCCGAGAGTACATCCGCCCCAAAGTGGGCACAGGTTCAGGAGTGGCTGAAGATGATGCATGAGTAGGTAGATCTGGCTGCTGAGGCTGAATGTGTTCCTCGGGCGGTGTGAGGAGCACGGGTCGGCCAGGTTGTTGAACGGGCGGCTGAGCATATCGAGGAAGACCCATCAAGGCGAGGTTGGTAGTGTTGAATGCCCTAGCGGTCTTCTTGTGCTTGGGGCGAGGTAGCCTGAGGTTCCAGTGCCTAGCTGCGGCACCCATGAGGCAAGGAAAAGGTAGATCGCCCTTACGGTTACTATGAACATATCGTATGATATGTCCAATGATGATAGAGGGAAGGAAGATCCAATGTCCCATGGCCACGCGGTAGACAATCCGGGCCATGAAGGACGTGAGCTCGCTAGTGTTGCCGGTGTGAGGATAAACGCTCTTCAGAAAGATCAAATGGATGATACGATAAGAGGCAATGAGTATGGTGGCAGATAGGGAACCATCGGTGTTCCAAGAGGCGTCTTGGCCACAAAGAACCAAGGTCATCGCCGGTCGATCTATATATAATAACTCAGGGATGTGGCGAAAAGCATCAAGAGAGGGTACAATCATGAGTTGAGAGACGAGTTGAAGATCAAGGGTGTACTCTCTCCCGCGGAAGGCAAAGGAAATGGTGTAGTTTTCTGGGTTGGTCATGGTTATGAGGTCGTACATGATTTGGGTAGTGGATTCGTAGGCTTCACCACCCCATCACATGATAGGCTCCAAATCAATGGCACGGAAGAAATTGACAGTGCCATACGATTCCACATGGGAATCAAAGGTGGGTTGCTCAATGATAAGGCCCTTGTGGGCATAATCACTGGACTCGAAATCGGACGAAGAGTAATAGGGTTCTTCTACCTCCGGTTCAGGTGAAGGTGGTCTACGAGTTGTTGATGCCCAGGAGGTTTTGGGTTTCTTGGATGATTTTTGGGTATTCTTAGTTTTAGGCATAATGGTTCTAGGGTTTTGAAGAATGTGGTTGGGATTGTTTATGGTTTGGAGGATTCAAGATTTTAGAAGAAAGGAAAAAAAGAAAATCTTGATGAGATTAAGAGGTTTAGGGTTTTGGAATAAGGAGAAAGTTGGGGTTTAAAGAAAAGAAACTTAGATTTGAGTTATGGAAAGTAAACTAGGCTAGAATTCAAGGAAATGGAAAGAGAAAAGTGAGAGATTACCTTGATGATGTATTGAGAGGAAGTGGAGAACCAAGGAAGAGTGCTTGAGACTGTTGGAGAAGAAAGAAAGAAGAATGGAGAAGACTAAATGAAGAGAGGGCCAGAAAATCACTTAAATGGTTCTGTTTTCCGCCTCGTCGCAATTTCGGCCAACCGAGAGGTCGCCGAGGAGGTCACTGAATGCCAAAAAAGAGCAAAAATAATTAAGATTAAATAAAAATTTTAAATTCTTAATCATAAACAAGTCATTTGAAATCATATCATCACATCAATTCACTCCAATTCAAATTCAAGATTTAATTTAGAAGATATGGGTCGCGGTCCAGATCTGGCATGAATAGTGCCTTCGCAGACTTTGTATCTCCAAAATTTAAATTTAAATTTAAACATTTAAGATACCATATATCAGAATAGTTAGTTGAGAATTTTAATAACTATACATAATTAGTCTTCTTATTAATCATAATTCCAATTCCAGCCAAATTCTCAAAGATTTTCAGTCTAATGCACTTGCAACTACATTGACCTTAAATCGTGAAAATTAGTTAGTAACTAGAGTTCTAAGTACTTCAAATAAATTCAATCAACAAGACATAAGCCTTTGATCACCACGTCCTTTAATAACGTGACAACCCAGTATACTTAGCAAAGACTTCATCCTAGTAACCTCTACCTCAGGATTCTCAGAAACAGTTGTACTTCCTGTCCCCAATTATCCATCCAAAGTTGCTAATTAGGACGCACAAACAACAAACAACGCTTCTCACAATCTCTCATCCTATAGATATTTAATCCCCTTACCCCTACAAGTCTTAGTCTTAGTGCCAACTAACAAAGTCCTAACCTAAAGTCCTATAAAATCCAAACATAGCTACTTAAATCTTGTAATAACTTAAGCATTGATACCAACTTGTCATGACCCGAACCAAAAATTCTCAATTCTGAGATTTTCATGCTTAAGTCGCAACTCTCACCCCATATTTCTACGGGAGTGGATAGCATGATCAAAACAAAAGCGGAAGCAAATTAACATGTTCTAATAAGATATAAGTAACTAAAATAAAAGAACTAATCTATTACAAGATCGAAAAAAGGAAAGTCTAACTCTAATACAATCCAACACTTGGTACGGTTGATCTATACCCAAACCAAGCTCTCTCTGCACGAACAAGCTCCAAGACCTGAAAAGTAAAATTCAACATACATAAGGTGGAAAGCCCGGATGAGTAACCTCTCAATGCAAGGTGCTTACTCATACCCCCAACAATATGAGCAAACACAAACTAAGTAAAAGATATGACAATATCTGTGATGTGATCCAATATGCATCTGTGCATAAGGTGAACAATTGTAATTCAATAGATAATGCACAAAGTGTTGTTCTCTCCCAACCTCATAAGGTATTTAACCTCGGGTGAAATCATAAGTATCTACATGCCTAAATTTATAAGGAAATTACACCAAGTGTATCATACACGAGGCACTCACACTAATATCAACAAAGATATGCAATGCAAATGAACATGCAACGCTGTATGGAAGGTGAAATATAGTAAGCTCTAACGTGATCTCGAATCTCTATCCGGGTTGTCCCAGCAACTTGAATTCTCCCCAGGATGTCCCAGCGACTTGAATTCATCCCCTGTCGAAACAACATAGAGATAGAGTCCATTCTATGTGTACATCATAGTTTTAAGGGCTTTAAACATAGGAGTCACAATCGCCCCACCTAATGTTTTATCACGGGCCACTGGCCAAGACTTGCACCCACGTGCAGCTCCCTCACGGAGTCATACATATTCACAATCCACCAGAAGGGTACTATGGTCTCACAATCTCCCAAGTTTACACCAATGTGCGGATCCTTGGGATAGTTCACCATCTTCCCAGTTTACACCAATGTGCGGATCCTGGGGTAACCATCACCTCAAGACTGTAGATGCCTGCCCTATGTGGGTTTCTCTCTCACCTTGGATGTATCAATAGGGTCCTCTCATAGGAAAATCATGGTAATCAGTCAATATCTCAAGTGTTTGTCTAAACCCGAGTTAACACATAGGGTATTAGACTAGGCTATCACAGCCGGAATGGTTCATATGTAGCTCATTAAATTCACTTCCTTTAAATTAATGCAACACACAATGAAACATAGGCATATATTCAAATCATCATGCATATGGACACAATCCCATAATTCTACTCCATAAGGCACAAAAGTATATAAAATGCATACTAAATAAAACTATCGGACTATCTAGCATAGATCACAAAATGGAAACAACTAGGCAAAGTTTCAAGCAAACACCCTAAAGGAGCACACGTACATAAACAAGTCATCACCGAGATTGGGCAAGTTCATGAACTCCGAGAGTGTGTTAATACACTAGGGTAAAGGTATCACGGATGTCTGAGTTCAGAAATCCAGAAAAAAGGGCAAGTATGGAGTCTCGGCGAGGTCTCGACGAACCGAGTAAGGTTTCGGCTGGGTCGTCGGTGAACCGAATTGGTCTCGGCGGGGTCTTGTCGCACCAAAAAAGGATTCGGCGGCCTTTCCAGTAAGCTGGAAGGGTCCTCTGTCTTTCGGCGGCTAACTCAGCTAACCGAGGTGGTTGCCGAGTGGCTTTCGGCGAACCGGGGGAGGTCGCCAAAACTCTAACTTTAGTTACTGAAACTGTCGATGTACTCTCCGGCGAACCGAGGAGGTCGCCGAAGCTTGAGGTCGGGCAAATCTGGAGTGTTTCAGGGTGTGATTTCACTCCAAATCAATCCCATCCTTAAAGGAGGCTACAAAAGGGTTTCCTAAGTCAAGGGAACACCCTTCAAGAGCATAGGGATAATCTTCACAAATCTATGACCTAGATTCTAGACTCTAGTGAGTCAGTCTCATATGGTCGCCCATTAGGGTTTCCAATAACATGGGATATGATCCCACAACACAATCATCTCAAATCAAACTCATAGGGGAGAAGAATACATTCACCCCAAGGTTTCCCCCATTCTCACAATATTGAAAATAGGAATAAGCAACACGAGAATTGAGAAGATACTCAACTTAGGGCGGTCGGGTCCGAAATAGCTCCATTGTGCCGAGTCGAGTCTGAGTCGATCCGCTGCGCATTTGGGAATTGAAGCTTCCTTTAACCTTGTCTTCATCTTCTCACAGAGCTCCAGAGAGAAAAAGAGGAAGAGGGAAAGAAGAAAATGAAGTTTAAAGGGCTAAGGGTTGTTTATATAGTCTGATGCAAACTTGTAATAACAAATCAGCCATAAGGGCAAAACTTGTTTTCTAGCCCTATAATCCCCGATTAACCTCCTAATTAATTTCTAATCGCATGATCACGTCTAAGGTTAGCAGATGGGTATACTAAGTCGGTAAAATTAATTATTATTTTATCAATTGATTTTGATGTGTGCAATAATAATTACCACTTGCAATAGGATGAACCCTTGTAGGACAGGGCTATTCGAGAGTGTCGAACCTCAAGGACTGAAGGGATTTTGATTGTTAAATTATCAGATTAAATCTAAGTAAGTTAATTAGATAAAAGAAAATGAATTTTTATGATCTATTTCTAAAAACTAATTTAAACTAATTAAAAAGGATTAAATCAATAAGAAAAATAGTAGAGTATTGATGATCCCTCAAACCCTTTGATTATGGCAATCTCATGAATTCTAGGAATTAATTCACTGCCTGAAAACAGACTTGTATTGCTACAAGCACACACAACATCCCAAAAAGGTATCATGCTAAGAATAAGCATAGCCTATCTTCGATTTCTCTAGGCAT
>JAUPMG010015284.1:0-15441 GCA_031762675.1 Pachysandra terminalis
AATCACTGGATTTGTTGAAATTCAAGTTCTGAAACCTTGGGGCAAATTGATATGGATAGACCAAAGTCCTTTCCTTGTAAGTATACTGATTAAGAAATAATTAAGGATATTAATTTCAAAAGTTATATGTGTATGTGTATATACATGAATTTGTATATTTATATATCAGAATTATTAACCAAACACATTTGTCACATCAGTATGATATCATCTGTTGAACCTTTCCCCTTTCCCTTCTACAGATGGTGAATGGTCCTGATTTTTTGAATTTGATTTTTGAATTTGGTACCCCAAGTTGCATGTCTGCCAGCCTGTTGCCTCTATCAAGACATGGTACACCAATTTCTGAGGAAACCGCCAAAGTTCCTTAATATATTTTCACTAATATCCCCATCCATAACAGAGTTGTTAACCAAATACATTTATCACGTTGTTATGATGTCACTTGTTGAATCTTTCAACCAGTTACCTGGCCCTTCTACCTGGCTGTGAATATTCCAGGTTTTCTAAATCACCAATTGATGCTCGTGTCAAGTTTTCACAAATTCTCTTGTTCCTCTGAGAAACCCTTTCAGGAAATTCTATCTGTGATTCATGGTTTAAATTATTGACTGAGACTGATACATACCGGCTGGTATGTATTAGAATTGGACCGGACCAGTCCGTTATCTGGCTGCAATAAGGTAAGTAAATAAAGTAAAAAGCTCTTTATACTGGCTGGTACCAGTACATATCATTTTGGATTTCCCAGTCCACCTCTGTTTACACTGGTATGAACTGGTACATACGGATCATTTTGTTGTAAAAAGAAAGTTAGGAAGTTAAAAAAAAAAAAAAAAACCCCGACCTTTTGACAGAAAGGTATAAATAAATAGATTTATATATATATATATAGATATAAGAGGGAAACCTGTTTAGGCCGGCTATTCTTGTTCTCCTCTTCCCTTCATTTTCTTCTTCTTCTTTTCAATATTTCTTCTCTTGTTTGAAAGAAGTAAAGATCTTTGTTAAAAAAAAAAAATGCCAGTATGGTTGGGGCGTTTATACTGGACTTGGACTGGCCAGTTCAGGTTTGTACCATCGGTATGGACTGGTATCTGCCTTTTCTTTTCCTGTACCTGAAACCGGGACTTTAAACCATGCTCGGTATAATCTAGGCTTCAATGATGGTATTTAGTACTTTTTCCAGCCATTTTTCTTGCTATAGAGCGAGGGGTTTATCTATTATTCTCTGCCTTGTGAAATTGCATATAATATCAGAAAGTGGTTGGCATTTATGTGAAACTCTAAACGAATCTTGATACCTTAAAGTTGGATAGGATGGCCTTACATAAGGCTTATATCACCCCAACTTCTCTGAAACACAAGATGAATTATTGAATGATAAAAAACTAATATTCATTTCTACTACTACTTATATTCAAGGAAACTCTAAATTACATATACAATTAACTGAACTTTTCTTTGTCTTGCTGTAAAAATTGTTTTCATCTGTTCATGTTGTTGCTCAAATTTTACATGCAACAAGATTTCTTTGTGAAAGGACACCATTTGCCTCAAATGGATAAATAAGAAATGGATCCATTTCCTCCTTATAGGCAGGCACTACTTCCAGACCTTTCTAGTTGAAGTTTATGTATTTGGTTCAATCTTATGCCTCGAAGTGTATTTTAAGTCAAGTACGTTGGAAACAGCGATTGGTACATATGTTTCTCACTTACTGTTCTCGATGGTAGTGTATGCTCAAATGAATTCAAATATTAATTAAATTCATATATTTCTATTTTTTAAGGATCGCTATCTTTAAAGAATCAAATGGCGCAGGTCACAACCCCATTGCTAAAATTCATGGCCGAGTTTGTGCTGAACAAAGCCCAGCGTCTAACTTTTGACTCGTCATCTCCAAATGGCATACTTCTTTTCCGAGAAGTTAGCAAACTAATTGTTGCCTATGGGTCAAGGATTTTATCTCTTCCTAATGCTGCAGACATCTATGCCTTCAAATACAAGGGAATATGGATTTCTTTAACCATTCTTTCAAGAGGTATGCAGACATCTATGCCCTCAAATACTATGTTGGTCACACTTTTTACTTTAATATGTTAAGTGGTTACCATCTTGCTGAAGTCTGAATTTTTTGGAACCATGTTAGTTGCATGGGTCCATCTAATAGTAATTTGGCTGTTAGTTTATTTGGTTATATGATATTCTGTTGAAGATTAACATAGTAAAGATTATAGTTCTTTCAGGAGATACTGTCTTCATAAAATATGATTGATCATCCCATGTTGGAATCGTAGGATTGAAATCCATATTCAATGTGGGAAATCACAATGGATAAAATCTTGCTCTACTTCCTCGTTATTTGATCTATGCAAGAAGAGCATTCTGAAATGATTTCCTAGTCTTCTCTATACTATTATGAACCGTAAAGATCTTGTTCACACTTCACAGTTGATGTTTAGAAAAGAATCCAGAGCCGGATACCCTAACTATTGTTGGTAGGAAGACTTATCTATAGTTACTGAAACAAAAAATGATTAGATTAAAATAGAGGCTTAGATCTTTAAACTGTGACTTTGGTATAAACGTTAGTTCTTTTGAAAGTGGAAATTCGTGGAAGTTTATGGAAATCATGTAAAAATATTGAGCTTTATACAATGAATTTATTCTTAGATGAAGGCTTAGAAAATGATAAAAGAGCATTAATTCTTATATAGACTCATAGATAACAAAAATTGAGATGAGGATATTGAGATGGATGCTCAAAAAGGTCCAGTGAACAAACATGTCCAAGAGAGTCTAGGAGTAGCCTTAATGGGAGATAAAATGAAGTAGGTAAAGATAGTTTGGGATTGTAAAACACAGACCTAGGAAGACACTTATGTGAAGGTATAAGAGGGTGCATATTGAAGGATCTAATAGTGCTCGAGGAAGATCGAAAGGGACGTTCATTTCCTCCGTTTGAAATAATTTGAATTCACAGTCTGATTGAACAATTGGTTTTTGATAGACTGGACGGCAGAACATGATCCCTATTGTTGACCCCAACTAATTGGGATAATGGGTTTTGCTGATGTTAATATAACAAAAAGCAACAATTTAGGCATTTTGTAACTCCAGAAGTCAATGTTACACTTAAATTCTTAATATATAACTGCTAATCATACAAGTAGGAAACATCATATGAGTGTCTAACTACCATGCCTAGATATTAATTACTTATTTTATTTTGAATGTTTTTTATTTTTAATTAAAATTTGTATTATTAAGATTAATTGTGAAATTTAATACTTAAGATTAGTTTGAATAGATGTTTCTTAGTTGCATGTGTGTCTAACTTATTTTAGGTTTTACAAATTGTTTAAAAATAAAAAAATCAGAGTTATAGCATATTAATAATATTTTCAATAATTTTCTTATGGGACTATTGTTTAATTTGCGATGGTATCTTAAGGCTGGAATTAACTTGATAGATATATCATAAATTTTCATAAATTACTTAAATTTAAAAAAATTATATTTTCTAAGAATCAGACCAACTAGGCCAAATTTTAGGTTATATACCTGGAGCAATCCAGGAGGTCTAGGCTATTATTAGTAGGATTATGCCCAACCCTTATTTTTAACAAAACTAAATACAAAACATGTGGACTAGCCTGAGTTGACATGATACCTAGCCCAATGTAATTCAATATGGGTTACTTAGGACTTAAGCTACCTGTGGTGTATTTTGGTAATTTTAATTTTTTGATAGGTAACGATGGATATATTATATTTAACTGATGAAAGGTAAAGTACAACTAAAAATGTCCAAGGAGGGCATCATTAACACTACAAGACAGACAATAAAACAAGAAAGGCTACAAGCGTCAATATGAATTCTCCACACAAAAACATGTACTCATCCCATATCAAAGATCATCTCCTTCGACATCCTTCCTGAAAAAACTCACTCCTGTGCACTCCTTGTCTCGTTAGTCTATCTGCTATGCTGTTTGCTCCTCTAAGCACCTGTCTGAATGAGGCATTCAGAATACTGCCAAGGAAACACACCAAAAGGACATGATTGATGAATTTCCATGGGCAACTAACTGCCTGTGGAGATGCCCATGGAAATCAAACGGTGTATTTTGGTAATTTGTTTTAGGTTTCTTAGTGATTAAGAAACCCTTATATAAAGGGGGAATGTAAGCCCCCATTTAATGGGTAATGAAGAGTCAATTGTTTTTGCAAAGACCCGCGTGGCCAGGATGACTTCTCTCTTCCATTGGTAGTGGTGAATTCTACTACTCGCAGATTGGTCAGACTCCAATCTAGAGTAAGCGATGAGGATTTGCCTAATCCCATCTTCCCTCTCTTCTCGGATCCCAAGGATCCATGAATGAATTGCATAACAAGGACGTTCATCAAAATGGTATCAGATCTTTGTTTCTCATTCTATTGAATTATCGGGGAAAACAATTCTGGCTACTTTTTGTTCGATACATTGCATACTTGCCAGGTCTTGTAATGTCTAGGCACTTTACTTTTCCTGTTATACCTACTGTAGATTTTACACAACATGGATGTGGGTTTGGAATATGTGTTTGACACTTCAAATCTGTGTCCATTTTTCAAATGAATTATGGTGAATTTTGTTACACACACGGATCTATGGAGATTTTATTAGTTTATAATTGTTTTGTAGTTAAATGTTTTCTGTCGGATATCAATAATCAATGTATATATAGCTAAATTTTTATATGGATATTGTCTTGCTATTGTTTAATGAATAATGTGTCCGTGCCCTTTCTTTAGTATTTTCCAAATTCCCATATCCCACAATGTGGGGATTAGATAGATCTGACTGGCCCTATCATTTTTAAAATGGGCTCAGGTTGGGATTGAATTGGGCCTATCAGTTTTAATGGATTTTGTACTAGCCGACATTCAAGCACTTTTAAACATCGTCAATCATCATTGGATAACTTAAAAAGTTGATTAACTACGTGGCAAGTATAGTAATAATTAAAATGACAAGGTAGTAACCGTCTTTCTACATGCTACAACATCATTCAGTTATGTTTTTTTTTTCTAATAATGGCTTAGAATCATAAAATTGAAAAGAAGACATCATATAGAAAATCCTAATTGAATATGAAGATATGTTAATAGAAATTTGGATTTGGGTAGCATTCTCTTTATAATTGGAATCATAAATTGTTGGAAAGAAAGAAGAAACACATTTTGCCTTCTTGATTAAGGAAAGACTTAAGAAGTTTACATGTCGAGTAGTAGGTACCTATCAATTAAGGATCTATTATTTAATTTGAGTAATCGTGTTGAACCTATCGGGCTTGGCAATGGGAAGGCTTAAGCCCAGACCAAGAATATGGTACAAGCTTAAAATTGAGCTCAGGCCCAGCCCAAGCTCGAGAAAGTTAGGCCCAGCTTCCCAATAAGTTACTTTAGGCCGAACAGGACATGGGCTGGCCCGAACAAATTTATATATTTATTCTCACCCCACTTTATATAATAATATGGTAAGGCCTTAAAATTGAACTCAGGCTTAGCCCTAAGGCCGAAAAAGTTATGCCCAACCTGCCCAAAAAGTTAATTTGGGCCGAACGGGACATGGTCTGGCCTGCAGAAATTTACATCTTTTATTCTCACCCCACTTTATAATCAGGTTTCTTTTTGTTCATTTTTCATCTTTAGCCCCATTACCAACTTCTCACTCCTACTTTTCTCCATCTGTACGCTCTCTTCACATCAAAACCAATCCCCACCCACCTTCATATATGCGCGGTCATAACCACCCACGCCATGTTGGCCCCAATCCATCTCTCTTTCTTTTAAATAATTAACATCCCACCTGACATCCTCTTGTGTACGGTGTACCCTTGCTCGACACCAAAGCCTATCTCTTTTTCCCTTTGTTAAAGAATCCCTTTTCTTAAAAAAAAAATAAAAAGGGGAAGTAGGGGATTAAAAAAAGAAAGAGCAAAAAAAAACATGAATGTGAGAAATGGGAAATTGTGTGCCAAAAGAAAATGCGGTATCTCTCTTGAAATTACAATTGGACAAGCTATGGTTTAAATAATGACTTGAGTGCATGCATTGAATCGACTGGTCGCTACAATGAATCTAGAGTTTGATGCAATGTCGAAGGAGGTGGTAAAAAGGAAAACTATGAAGCAAATCTTGATCAACCCAGATTTTGAAGACAATTTGCTCTCTGAAGAGGTAGCCAAAAAACTGGCAATCGTGATCCTAAGTAGGCAAATAATAAGGATGCTAATTATCAAACACTTTACTGATTATTCACATTGCAAAATTGTACCTGTGCACATATATCACATTCTTTTGGGAAAGCACTGGATTGAAGAATGACAAACTATTTACAATCCAGCAGAGCATAGTTATTACATCCCAAAGGGTAAGAAAATAGGTTATTCTTCATGAAATGTCTTGAACTGTGATCGAGCCTGTGTTTTAAATGTCACTTCGCATGAAATTTTGCCACTAAGGCCCTAGGAGAAATTTCGCCAAAATTTTGAGAGAATTTTGTTTTGGCGAAATATTTTGCCAATTGGAGAGGTATTGGGGAACATTAGGAAAAAGTTGAAATCTTTTTGTGAAACTTCAGCGATGAGTAAAAGAAACATACATACACACAAATAACTCAAAATCTAATAATAAACAGCTAGGCATATTAATGAACACCCATTTAACGAACTAAAATCCGCGCTGCTAATATGAGCAGATGTATAAAATGTGTAATACCATCCGAACAACATCTAAATTTAAATCTCATAAGAAACAACACAAAAATGTAATTTCAAAATACATGATTCAAATACAATCTCACAAATGACAAATCATAGCATTGAGTGTCGAGTTTGCTTAAAGTCACAATTCCTAGGGTGACCGTAGTACAATTTAAATAGGGTGCCATTATATTTACATTCTTTTTACTAATGGATTATAATGTTTTTTAATTTTTAAATTTCTTCTATTTTTAATAATTCTTTTATTTGGATCTTTACAATACAATATCATTAAGTTTTAAAGTACGGAAAGAGGAAAAAAGATGATCCCAAGAGTTCAATTTCATCCCCTTTAGATTTGATATTATCATTTTCATTGCATGTAAATGCATCAATAGACATCTTGTATCAAAATCAATTTAATCTATAATTGTTTTATAAAGTCATCAAATGGAGTTATTAGACTTGAATTAGAAACCCAAATCTTTCAAAAGATTAAAAAAAAAAATGAAGTTAATATAGCTTTATTTGACTTTCAAAGTGCACAAATATTTCTAGGGAAAAATGTTAAATTGTGGTGAAATTTCGGCGAAAATACAAAATTTCTGGGAAGTTTACGAATACTTCTGGAGGTATTATCTCTGAAAGGCCGAAAATGAAATTTTGGCGAAATTTTGCCACACTTTAAAGCCTTTGATCCAGCTTACAAAATAAAATCAGTGTGACAACAAGGCTACACAGAAGTTGAGGAACAACAGAAAACTCCAACAAACTATTATAGATGGACCTCAACATCAAATGTCAACTCCTGACTATCCATATATTGATCAAAGACCAAAATTGTCCAACATAATGGGATTGCTACAGGGGCCATAATCCACAATTCCAAAATCTTAGTAATCAGGTCAAGCTCATTTTCTTGCAGATAGATTTAACGTCAGCATTATCATGCCACTCAATGGTTAGTTTCAACAAGATTCCAATTCTCACATATTCTAAGATTTTATTTCATCTCAAATCATGTTTATTTTGTCTGATTTTTTGATATGTTCTTAATATGTTATTTGAATTGCTGAATTACGACTTCTCTTAATCAATCATCAAGGTGATTGGCCAGACATTGACAATGCAGAAGTCTCACATCAACGATTTGGTATTGTTCAATACTTCATTTGATAGTCTTTGCTTGAAAGTTATTTGTCAGATCATGAAGATATCTGAGTTTAAGAAGTATGCAAAGAGTGGTACAAATTCGAAGGTATTCAATAAGCAAGGCTCGATGATTGATGCTTCGTGCTTTATTATATTGATGAAAAATACAAAACAGGTGGAATTGATGTAATTCCATCCCAACAGTCGGCCCAGTACCTAGCCAGTGTAATCCAAAATTGTGAACTTAGGACTTAAGCTACTTTAATGTATTTTGTTCTTTTGTTTTAGTTTTCTTTCTGATAAAGAAACCGCTTCGACAAAAGGGGATTTTATGTCCACATTTGGGAGATAATGAAATGTAAGGTGCAACTCTTCTCTTCTTTTGGTAGTGGTGAGACTCCACTACCCATAGATTGGTGAGACTCCCAAGCTGGACTAGGCACTGAGGCTCTGTCTAATCCAAACTTCCCTGTTTCCTTTCTCCTAATCTTTTCTTATCAGATTCTACGTATCCACGATCAAGTTGCAGAGCAGGATCATTTCATGATTAAGTTGCAGAACAGGGTTGTTTTGTCGTATATGTATGTATGTATTTGTGTGTTTGTACATCTTTCTGTATTTTAGATCCTGTTGTAATTGTTCATATTTATGGAATTTTTCATAAATTAAATATTTAATAATATAACAATTCAATTGATAAAAGGAAACCGACATACATAGAGATGTCGTAGGTTTAAAAATCTTAAGCAGCTTATAGTTTATCCAATCTAAAATATTAATATTTGAAAATTTTCTAAAGCCTACAAAAGTTCTTCAATGATTCACAGATTGATTAATCATTGATGAAATCTCATTTTTCTCCTCAGTTAATACAAGTTAAGTGACTGCATTTGTTTCATATGCGCGGAGGATGGGTAGTCTGTTGATCACCCTTTTCTTCACTGCAGCACACCGGGTGAGGTATCATGTTTTGAGGCTGATAGGGACATGTGGGTACTACCAGGGGATGTCAGATTTTTCAGAATGTTAGGGGTTTGTTACAGCAGATACTGGATTCTATCACTGTTTTTGCAGCTTCTTATATATGCCATCTCCCTAAGTTCAAGGACTTTTCAGTATTGGATGTGATTAGGGATAGGAGGACTATAGCTTTCTCGCATTCAACACCGGCTCCTTGCCCACTGAGCTGGATGCCACCTGTAGTGGTTGCTTCAAGCTCACTTTAACCACTGCTTGCTAGGGTACCATGGTCCTTCTGGGGTTGGAGGAGTTTTCAAAGATCACTTGGGGGAGATCCTACATGCTAACTCGGGCCCTGGAATCGCCCGATCGATTCCAGGAATGCATTGAGAGTGGAGATTTCTACCTTTGTTTGGTTGAGAGAGGCGCAATATATGGGTTTAAACAATTTGCTGGTGGAGGGAAACTCTTCTGTTTTCTTTTTGTAGTTCACTGCTTGCAACTCACGTTCTTTGGAAACTATCACACTTTGCACGACTGGCTCACTTGCTGATGGGTGGAACATCTCGTTTTCCCATATTCTCAGGTCAGCAAACAGGATGGCTAACCGTCTTGCTACGGGCGGGGCGGTTTGAAATTCTTTTTTCTATGGGATTCCTACAGATGGCATGTTAGAGGTTTAGCTGTTTTTGTTGATTGGACTTTTTGGCTAATTGGTTATCTTGTACATAGCTCTACACTTTTTGCTTTTCTTCCTTTTATCTTGTGTTGCTCCCTTCTAACCCATTTCTGTATATTCCCCCCCTTCTTTTTTAATAATATCCTTCATTAGTCATCGAAAGAAAATACAAATTAAATGACTTTTGAATCAAAACCTAGAAAACTGTTTAGAATTGACCCAAGTTTTAACAAAGGGACCTATCAGACTAAACTAATTGAAGCCTTGCTTGAAGTGCTTTTATGAGCTTATCTTTTGCAATTTTTTTTATTTTTTTATTACTTTTGTTCCGATTGAAGTTTCTGAAGTCTAAGTAAGTTAAGTGGAGTAGATTTAGTGAGAACGAATTAATTCAGCCGAGTTAATTTGATTTCGTAAGAATTTTAGAACCATGTTGTTGGCTTCCAACCTTGTCGAGCATGCGTCTGTAAGGAGGTTAAGGATCCAGGTCCACTTCAGAGCCGTTCAATTCACTATTGGCACCTTACCAACCCCATGGTGAAGTGCTAGAAGCTGGAAGACAGAAACAGACAAATAAATGAGGCTCACCATTAAATATATTGAGTGAAACAATGAAAGATACTATCCCATGTGCCATTCAAATAAGTAGATCTAAAATGTGGACTGCATGAAGTTAAGAAAATGGTAAAAATTTTATATGCTGCTAATTTCTGGGCTCATTGATGTTATAGAAAAGCCCAAATCACTCACAGCGTTAGAGCAGGAAGATAAAATCTTTTGATATTTATTTTTGTTCTGTTATCTTAATTGTTAATTGAGTGAAATGTATTAAATTGTCCGTATGTCAATGATGCAAAGATCCTTGTGATCTTATATTTACCGAACAATCTGTTCCTTACATCACGTTTTGCTGTTGGCCGGATTTAATATGATTGGCTACATAATGGCAGCACTTGCGGGAAACTATGTCAATTTTGGTGTGTTTGAACTATATGGTGATAGAGCACTTGCTGATGCACTTGATATTGCTCTCAAGATGACACTATCAATTCCTTTGGCTGATATGCTGACTTATCGAAAGGTAAGACCTTTTTATGGAAGTTATGTGCTTATGTGTTAAATTGGTCTACAGCATTGTTCTTTTAGATTTGCTCATAGAAACTTTGCAGTGTCAGGTATTTAATCTGGAAGACACCGCAGAAACATATTTGTATTTAGTATGTTTTGTTTTAGTAAATAATGGTTCCTTTGGTGTGGATATTTTTTGGTTCGGTGCTTACATGTGATGAATCCTTGTTTTGCTATTACGGTTGTCATTTCGGCAAAATGCTGAATGTTGCATATTACTGATAAAAGCTTAATCATGACACCCTACCTGCTTGACCTTTTTTGTGCCATTTTCCCTCTCTTTTGGTTTTTGTTTGTGTTAATACAAGTAATACATCCATTGTTCTCCTCTTGCTTTCCATATCTGCATGTAATAGATTAACGTTGATATTTTACCGATTTGGGGGAAAGCTAGCTATTTAACTTGTTCATTTCACCTCCATTACAGAGGAAAAAATTAAACTATGTTTGCAAGGTTTAAAGTTTTGAGTTTGTGTAAAATTCTGCACCTTGAAAACAGGGAAACTCGGTGGAAAGTTTTGCAGGCAATTTAGATCTGGTCTAAAACTTTGAGAAGTTTGGAGGAAATGGACGATATCCAGAAGGAAAGTTTTGTGGTAATTAGCTAGGCTGTGTTTGGTTGGTTGGAAAATGATGGAAAGGAAACTAAAAGAGCACTTTCCTTTCCCTTCCATTTTAAGAGTGTTGAAATAATTGTAATAAATTAAGGGTATTTAAGCTTTTTCATAATATATATTATAATAAAGGGGGGATGACTGATTGAGATTAGACACTCGCAATTCGTCTCTTTTCTCCTCTTTCTTCTCACTTCTCTTCTTTTTCTGCTACTATTTTCTCAGATCTACATGTGCTGTTTCCGTATTCTGTTACATGGTATCAGAGCACAATCAGCCCTAGGCCCATCGTCCTTGCTTTGTCTACTTCGTTCTTTTTTTTTTCTCCTTACCTTCTCTAGGTTTTTATTATTTTGATAGGCTCTACTGTTCCTTCATCTGTAGTATGCAGCAACAACAATGGTTGGATGCGTATACTAGTTCTGATGTGTTCAGGTATCTCCTCTTGGATCTGATGTGTGTGAAAGAGGCTGTGAAGACTAGGTGAATGTGTCACATAAAGTTCTGATCTAAGGGATCTCTGAGATTCAGATTTGAATTCTTTCATTAAACTGAAGTCTGCTGTGTATGGTGAGTTTGTTTTCGTATTAGATCTATTCCCTTAAGATCAGAACTATGTCTAGTTCAAGTGATGTGAAAGGTTCTATTTTGGGTATTTCTGATAATGTTGGCTTGCAAATTACAACTGTGAAGGTGAATGGTACCCAACTATATGTAATGGGCCCAATCTGCGAAGGTGTTTATTGGGGCCAAAGGAAAGTTAAAATATCTGACTTCTGAACCACCAGAAAAGACAGGGAAAGATTATGATGAGTGAATGAGAGAGAATTATCTCATTATGATAATACCCATATGGATGAGGTACAATCAGTCCCTTGTGATAATCAAGCTCTTAATCATCCTCAATTATAGTCTTCTCCAGCTAGCAGCGATTCAGTAGTACTTTCACGTGACGAGTATAACAGGCTCTTAATGGGAACTCAGCCTAACTATTCAGCAGCCATAGCTACTCTTGCTCATTCAGGTACATCTCTACTGTTTGTATCAAAGCCAACATCTTCTTGGGTAATTGATTCAGGTGCGTCTGCACACATGACTAGTGACTTTACAAGGTTTTCCTCTATTGGTAGGTCTAGACATGTTTCTTCTGTAACTCTTGATGATGGCTCGACCGCAAATGTTATTGGTCAGGGTGTTGTACATCCGACTTCTATCTCTGTCTTCTGTACTTTATGTACCTAAGTTTCCAATTAGTCTTCTATCCTTCAGTCAAATTATTCAATCCCTCAATTGTTCAGTAACATTTTATCCTTTTTTATGTGTATTTCAGGGTCTCCAGACAAAGAAGATGATTGGTGGAGGGTATGAATTAGAAGGCTAATACTACCTCGATAGTCATCGTTCACCACCCAAATCAGCTCTTCACTCTAGCATCTGACCTCTACAATGGCATTCTCGGTTAGGTCATTCCTCTCTTCAGAAGCTCAAGCTATTGCTGCCTTCTCTTCAAGTTGAGTCCAAGTTGGAATGTGAAACTTGTGAATCGGGGAAACATCATAGGTCTGTTTTTCTTCCTAGAGTCCAGAACAGGACTTCTACTCCTTTCTCTTTAGTTCATTCAGATATTTGGGGTCCTTGTAGGGTGTCTAGTGTTTTGGTTTTCGGTATTTTGTTACCTTTGTCGATGATCATTCCCGAATGACATGGTTGTATTTGTTGAAAGAATCTGAAGTTTTGTCTGCTCTCAAATCATTTCATAAAGAAATAAAAGTGCAGTTTGGGAAGGATATCTGTGTTTTTCGCTCCGGTAATGCTCTTGAGTACATTAAAAATGATCTTACTAAGTTTTGCCTTGAAAATGGAATGATACACCAAACATCTTGTGTGTATACCCATCAACAAAATGGTGTAGCTGAAAGAAGAAATCGTCATTTATTGGAGGTATCTCGTGCTATGATGTTGCATAAGAATGCTCCAAAGAGCTTTTGGGGAGATAGGGTTTTGACAGCACGTCATCTTATAAATCTTATTCCCTCTTCTGTGCTAAATAACAAATCGCCATATTCCATTTTATTTCCTAACTCTCCTTTGTATAATCTTACTCCAAGAGTCTTTGGTTGCGTGTGTTTTGTTCATGTATTTGATTCTCATCTTGACAAGTATCTCCACGTGCAACTAAATGTGTTTTTCTTGGTTATTTTCGAACTCAAAAAGGATACAGGTGTTATGATCTTATCACTCGAACACAATTTGTGAGTGCCGATGTCACTTGTTTTGAAAATCAACCATTTTTTTCTCCTAATAGTGGTCTCCATGGTACTGAATTGTTATATCCATTTATGCATGTTAATCCTTTAGTTCCCTCATCCTCTGCTCCCATGCATGTTGTTACTGAACCTGATACTTCCACAAAGCCCCTATAGGTCTATCAACGAAGAAATGTGACTAGAGAGGTAGTTCAGTTTGATGTTCAACCAATTAACCAATCCTCTTCGGCAGGAGATCCGTCCTCAGATGTAGATGTTCCAATTGCAGTTCAAAAAGGTAAACGTTCTTGTACTCAGTACCCTATTGCTAATCATGTGTCTTTCGACTATTTTTTTCCTTCCTATCGTAGTTTTGCTTTGTCTCTTTCTACTGTGTCGATACCTAAGACTTGTCATGATCACTCATCATGGCTGGAAAAGAGCTATGGTGGTAGAAATGGAGGCACTCTATACTCGTAACACGTGGGAGTTGACTACTTTACCTGCTGGTAAGGAGGCTGTTGATTGTCGATGGGTGTTCACTATCAAGTATCAACCAGATGGTACTATTGAAAGACTCAAGGCTCGGTTAGTGGCAAAGGGATATACACAAACCTTTGGGATTGATTATTTCGAGATTATTTCTCCTGTTGCTTGGTTAACTTCTGTTAGAGCACTGATATCCATTGCTGTCAATCAGAAGTGGCCTTTGGTTCAGTTGGACATTAAAAATTCTTTTCTCCATGGTGATTTACAGGAAAAAGTGTATATGGAGCAGTCACCTGGGTTTGCTGCTTAGGGGGGAGTATGCGAAGATCTGCAAGTTGAAGAAAGCAGTCTATGGACTGAAACAATCTCCTGCGCATGGTATGATAAATTTAGTTATGTGGTGGTTTCATATCGGTTCCACAGAAGCTATGCTGATCATTCCATTTTTATATGGATGTAGGCCTCTAGAATTATTGTGTTGATCGTATATGTAGACGACATAATTATTTATGGCAGTGATTTGAATGGAATAGAAGTGAAGAAATATTTAAAGCAACATTTTCAGACCAAGGAATTGGGATAACTGAGATATTTTCTTGGGATAGAGGTGGCTAGAAGTTGAAGTGGTATATGTCTATTTCAACGGAAGTATGTGATTGATTTGTTAACAAAGACTGGGATGTTTGGATCCAAACCAACTGCTACTCCCATGGATCCCAATGTGAAATTAGATATGGATTCTAATGTTAAGTTTGAAGATTCTAGAAGATATCGACGTCTAGTAGGAAAAATGATTTATCTAACTGTAACTAGGACTGATATTTCTTTTTGTAGTAGGAGTGGTAAGTCAGTTTATGCAAACACCCAAGTGAATTCATTGGAAAGCCTTATGCAGGATCTTACAATATCTTAAGCAGTCTCCTAGAAAATGTTTTATTTATCGTCCACATGGTAATCTTGATATTGTGGGATATTCACACGCTGATTGGGCAGGATCAGCAACTGATCAACGGTCTACAACAAGTTATTGTACATTTGTTGGAGGGAACTTGGTAACTTGGAGAAGCAAAAATCAAAATGTTGTTGCCAGATCTAGTGCTGAAGCTGAATATAGAGCCATGGCTCACACTGCATGTGAGTTGTTGTGGGTGAAGACACTTTTGCAGGAGTTTGGGTTGGCTGATGATAAACCTATAAGATGTTTTGTGACAATCAAGCAGCTATATATATTGCCATTAATCCTGTCTTTCATGAGAGAACCAAGCACATAGAGGTTGATTGTCATTTCATTAAAGATGCAGTTATGGCTAAGAAGATAGTAACTCCATTTGTTAACTCAAGATCAGCTAAGTGATACCTTTACTAAAGCTCTTGGGAGAAATCAGTTTGAGATGATTTGTTCCAAGCTGGGCATGGGTGAT
>JAUPMG010015295.1:0-15441 GCA_031762675.1 Pachysandra terminalis
CACATTTAAAATTTATTTAGGTATTACACTAACACACCATTAATTTATATAATTATAAAATTTAATTTCACACTTACCGAGACATGCCATCCTTATTTCATCTCATACAACCCGGTCCGACTCTAATCCGACCCGACCTGAAAATTATTAGGGAAATTACAATTTTGCCCTTTCATGAAATACGGGGTATTACAATAACCCTGTGAAAGTATGGAAATCATCCAAGGCCTCCTTGAGAAGTCTAGCTGACTCAGGTTCTCCAGCAACAAACATAAAGAGGTCATTAGCAAAGTTTATATGTGTAATTCTTGGGTTGGTGCACTTTGGGTGATAAGAGAATTGATGATTCTTTGTTCGTTTCTTAATACAACAATCAAGATACTCCATCAAAATAGTAAAAATCTAGGGGGAGAGAGGCTCCCCTTGTCTCAGTCCTTTTTTCCAAGAAACCATTTAGGGAGCCATTGATGGATAAAGAGTAAGATACAGTGCTGATTAACTCCTTAATCCACTCCCTAAACTTAGTGGGGAAATTCCAAGCTGCAAACATTCTATCAATAGCATCCCACTTGACATTGTCATAGTCCTTTCTCAAATCAATCTTACAAGACACTCTAGGATTACCCCTATTGAGATGGTACTCATTTACCAACTCATGGGTAATCTGGATATTGTCTGAAATGAGCCTACCTGGTATAAAAGAATTTTGGTGTTCACCAATCAAGTCACATAGCAGGGGCTTAAGTCTGTTTTCCAGCAACTTAGCATCACATTTGTAAATAGTATTTACACAAAATATTGGTCTATAGTCTTCTACAAATGTAGGATTAGGACCTTTAGGCACAAGAGTTAAAGAGGTGTGGTTTACTTGCTTCAGGAGCTTACCAGATCTAAAAAACTCTTTAATGGCCTGGCAAAATAGAGAACCAGTGATGTCCCAAGTAGCTATTAAGAACTTGGGTGTAAACCCATCAGGTCCAGGGGCCTTATCATCATTAAGGCTGAATAAACACTCTTTAATGTCATTGTTAAAGACTTCCTTAACTACAACAGTAATAGTGTTTTATCATCCTTAGATGTTTAATTTACTTTTCAGTAATAGTGTTTTCCTTTCCGCATGTTTTTGGGTTTCCTTCTCGCATTATATTAAACTTGGTTTCTTGTTTATCATATGTGTGCTTACTGGGTAGCCTGTACTGGCCCCTCCCTTTTCCAATATAATCGTGCAATATGCTTTCTCTATGTAATTTTGTTTGAGATTGATAAATCCTGTGTTGTTTTATTTCTCTGTCTTTATAAATCGAACACTTACATTTTGATTTCATTTCTTTTCTCGTCTTTAATACTCGGATTGTTTTCGTTTATTTGATTTTGTTCGTATTTCCACAACTACTATTACTATTTCACTCAGCATTTTGTACTTACATTCATTTTTAACTTTTCATTTATTCTATTGTTCACTACACCTTTTCAACAACATTGGTAACCACACACTTCGTTTTCTATGATTATGTCATTATATGCATTTCTTTATTTCTTTACACAATCCATTAATAATCACATACATATATTATATATCATTCCTTACATTCATCTTCTCAATATACACGAGTTTTTCACGCCAATATTTTACTACATCTTTTTCATAACTACATCTTCTAGTTTTAGTACACAGATCGTTAATATTTATACGTATATATGCTATCAATCTTTCACCGCAATATTTTTCTCAATACATATAAGTTTTTCATACTAATATCTTACTACACATGTTCCTCGATCGCATTTTCCTACATTACATATTGCATACGTCATCATTTATTTTATTCGCGTGGTTGCTAGTCGTATTCTTCTAGCATGCTTTTGGTTTTCTTCCGACAATGTATGCTAGATTTCAAATTTCTTGTTTGAAGTATGAATGTTTATTTGGTAGCTTGCACTAACTATTTTCTTTTTTGTATAACATTTGTTATTTCCTACTTTTTACTTATGATACTTGTTTTGGGGTTATGCTTCAACCTTCTACCCAATGTATGAGGGCTGAATGTTTTCCCACTTGCAATGTTTGATGTTGATAAGTTTTATCTTGCTTCATGTTGAAACTCTAGAATTTTAAAGCACATGTTCTTATTTCAAACCTTTTGCCTTTAGAACTCCTTAGATTAATTTCAAGGAAGAAATTCTTTTAAGGAGGGTAGGACTTAACAACCTGAATAAAACCTAAAACTATAACTTGAAACCTTGAGGGTAAAATAGTAATTTGATAAGTTAGTAATTTATCTCATTAATAAATTAGGATTAAAACTCATAAGATCCTTAATCTTATAAAATATTTTAGGAACACTTAAGTCAACTAAAACTGATCAGGTTAACCAAATAGACTAAGGAAGTAATACGAGTCAGATAACTGAACTGAGCTGATAAATAGGAAATAAAATCAATAAGCAAGATAGTAATTAGTTTTAACAACTTAATAGACCCAATTGCTAACCCTAACCTAATTGCACAATCAGAAGTTGATTAGGAGGTTAATTGGAAATTATAGAACTAGAAACCCAGTTTTGCCCTTCTGGCTAATTTAATTTACAAGTTTACCCTTAACTTATAAATAGAACCCTTAGACCTCATGTCACTCATTTCTCTCCTTCTCCCTCATTTTCTCTTGGAGCTCTTGGAGAAGAAGAAGATTGGGAGAAATCCCAAACTCCTGGATGACCATGTTGAGTATTCTTTCAATGTCTCGAGTATTTATTCATGCTTTGATATTATGGTCATGGGGGAAGATCATGTCTGGTTGTGTTCTTCCTTCCCCCATGAGAATTGTTGTTAGATTTCATGTTTTGGGAGTTTAATCCCATGATATTGAGAACCTCTCCTTCGTGGATGACCTACGTGAACCGATTCATGTGCTTTTAGTTTACTAGGGTTTGGATTCATGGAGAGTTAGTGGATCTCCATGTAGACTAATTCCCCTTGGCCTATAAGTCATTTCGAAGCCCCTTTAGGATGATCTGTGAACCTTGGGTGAATTCCGCCCAAAAACCCCTTCGGAATCGCCTGAACCTGACTTTCGGCGACCTCCTCGGTTCGCTAAACTACCCCAATGAGACCCTTCGGCGACCTCCTCGTCTCACCGAAGACCCCGTTGAGACTCTCTTGGCACATTAGAGGACCTGGCTTGAGCTTCGGCGACCTTCTCGATTCACCGAAGAGACCACCAAAACCCTTCGACGATCACCAAAGACAGTTTTCAGCTCACTTGAAATGTTACCGAACCCTTCTCGATGCGCCGAGCACCTCGTCGAAACCAAATCGGTTCGCCGAGCACCTCGCCAAGACCCAATACTTATCCTCTGTTTGGGTTTTGACCTTGGACATCTGTGATACACTTAACCTAGTGTTCTAACATACTTTTGGAGTTAGTAGACTCGCCCAACCAATGTGACCAATCATTACCTAAGGTCTAGCCTATTTTTGAGTCAACCTAGCAGTATGAGTTCACAGGAAACTCATGTAAACAGCCCCAAACCTATCCATTGGTTCTTTCCCAATTTGTGCAAGTCTAGGTACAGACTTTGACTTCATGAGTCGCCATGTGATGGTTGGCCCATGTATGTGGGTGTTTGGTATTAATTACTGATTTTCATCATATTGATTTGTTCGTACATGTGTATTCCCTTATGATTATATAACTGATTATACTTAGTGGGTGATGATATGCCTTAGTATTTGTGCGTATTAATATTACTTAGTAATTCTCTTCCTTAGACCTGCTTTATGTGTGTATTACTATATTTCAGATGCTCCTGCTCTGCTTGCCTTGTTTTCCATTATATAACAACGTATTCCCTTCATGTGTGTTTATCTGATGTTTATATCCTAATCACACTAAACATATCATGTTTCTCACATTAGATTATCTTTTAAGTTTAGTTTGCACTGTTGTGCACTTTTACACCTTGTAGTGTGTAATCATGGGATTGTACCCATATGGTTGTTAAGTTGAATATATGCGAGTGAAGCATTGGGTGTATGCATTAATTAAATGATTTGAATACAATGAGTTGCATATAGACTAATCCCGCCTTATTGGAGCAGACCCCATGTAATACCCCTGGGTTTAGGGTGTCATATGATATGACTTGATTAATTTACCCTTGTTGTCCTATGAGAGGATTATAATATTTCTGCCCGAGCTGAGAGAGAGCCCTCGTGTTGGTATGCATCATATACTTGTGGTGAGATTTACCCCATTTGTAAGATGTGAATATGTATGTTTCCTTGAGGAAGTTTGACATCAGCTCAGGCCTTGGAATTATACCCATGATACAAAAAATAAGTGGGGGGATTGTGCCTCATAGGTTGAAAACCCTTAAAACTATGTTGCGCACATAGAATACTGTATCCTTGGGAATGGCCCTTTATGGGGGGATGGATCATGATGACATCTTGCCCAAGGACTGGTCGATCACGTGGGAACACATAATATTCACTGACTATATAGCACCCCTTGACATTTGCACTGAGCACCTACATATTTGTTGTTGATTTCATTATGAGTGCCTAGTGTATTACACACCAGACCTAATCATCATATAGAATTAGGCATGCATTCATCGTAACACAGACCTTTGTTTCAGTACCAAGTGAGGTTGGGAGAGAATAATAAATTGATTCGTTTATGTAACTTCCATACCTTCACTAAGCACATATTGCTATCTTTATCACATCAATTGTACACTATTTGTGTTTTTCTCATAATGTTGGGGTATGAGTAAATATCTTGCATTGAAGGATTACTCATCTGGGCTTTCTAGCTTATGTATGTTGATTTATATTTTTCAGGTCTTGGAGCTTGGTCACGAAGAGAGAGAACCTGGGATTGGGTATTGATAATTCGTATAAATTTTAGAGTTGTATTGACGTTAGACCTTCCTTATTTAAATCTTGTAATAGATTAGTTTATTTATTTCAATTGCTTATATCTTATTTGAATTGATAATTTCTTCTGCTTACGTTTTGAGTACTGTTTTACCACTCCCATAGAGATATGGGATGAGAGTTACGAATTAAGCCAAAAAATCTCAGAACGGGGAATTTTTGGTTTGGTTCGTGCATAGAACCTTCCCCCAAGTTGGGTATATGATTTAGGTCGATGCAATGGAAATAATCCAAAGCCTTTCAGTAGATTAGAAGACCATATCACAGAACCTTCCGGCTGGATGGATCTACGAATTAAGTTGATGGAGTGAAAATAGTCCGAACTCTTTCGGTAGATCAGAAAACCATTTCATAGAACCTCCCACCCGATTGGGTCTATGATTTAGGTCGATGGGTGAAAATAGTTTGAACCCTTATGTTAGATCAGAAGGCTGTGTAATAGAACCTTCCACCCGAATGGGTCTATGATTTAGGCCAATGCAGTGAAAATAGTTCGAACCCTTTCGGTAGATCAGAAGACCATGTCACAGAACCTTCCGCCCGAATGGATCTATAATTTAGGTCGATGGAGTAAAAATAGTTCGAACCCTTTCGGTAGATCAGAGGACTATGTCATAGAACCTTCCACCCAGATGGATCAATGATTTAGGTCGAAGGAGTGAAAATAGTCCGAATCCTTTCGGTAGATCAAAGGACCATATCACAAAACCTTCCGCTTGGATGGATCTATGATTTAGGTTGCTGGAGTGAAAATAGTCCAAACCCTTTCGGTAGATCAAAAGACCATGTCACAGAACCTTCCGCCTGAATGGATCTATGATTTAGGTCGATGGATTGAAAATAGTCCGAACCCTTTCGGTAAATCAGAAGACCAAGTCATAGAACCTTCTGCCCGAATCGGTCTATGATTTAAGTCGATGCAGCGAAAATAGTCTTAACCTTTTCAGTACATCAGAAGTTAGGTCGATGAACTGAGATGCAATCCCTTACACAAGATTAATATCATGTAGGCCAAACAATATTAGAGTTTTAAGCAATGATCTTTCAATACAATGAACACTATCGAAGTGATGTTTCTAATGAATCATGATGCTCAAATGATGATGATGTGAATGATGCAAAATTCATTTGATTTTTTTTTAAATGATTGATTTTTTAATTTTTCTTCTTTTTATAATTTTTGAAATGATTGATTTCTTTTTTTTTTTTTTGTATTTTTGTTCTTGAAATGATAAATTCTTAAAAAAAATCTTGATTTATATTTTTTAAAATGGTTGATTTTTTTTTTGTTTTTTTAATGATTGTTTTTTAATTTTCTCTTTTTTTTTTGGAATGATTGATTTTTTAATTTTTTTTAAATGGTTGATTTTTTTTATTCCCTTTTTTTAAATGATAATTTTTTTGATTTTTGAAATTGTTTTTTCTTTTTTCCTTCTTTTTTTTTTTTTTGAATTAGTTGATTTTTGTTAAAGATTGATTTTATGATTTTTTAAAGATTGTTTTTTCAATGATTGATTTTTTGATTTCTCTCTTTTTTAAAAAAGATGAAGTGATTGATTTCTTGTTTTTTTTATTTTAATTTTTAAATGATGAATTCTTGAAATTGTTTTCCATTTTTTTAAGTAATTGATTTTTTGAATTGATTTTGATTTTTGTTTCTTTTTTCGATTTCTTGATTTTTTTTTTTTGAAATGATTTGATTTTTTTCTTTTAAATGGTTGGTTTTTAATGATTTTATCTTTTCCCTTTTTTAATTTTTTTTGGAATTGTTGATTTTGATTGATTTTTCTTATCTTATTTTATTTTTTTCTTTTTGATTTTTTTTTACTTTTTTTTGAAAGATGTATGCATATGATTCATTTTATGATATGATCATGATGGAAAGTGGATGTATGTATACATCTATGTGATAAAGACTCAACATGTATCAATGGGTCTCAATGTGGTTAGCAGTAAACAATGGAGACCTGGATAAGGTCCTGATCCATGTGAGCCCCCTTGCCTTACCTGGACCATGTGGGCTCACATGGATTTTAGGCATTTGGGCCTTCATTCATAAATGGATAAGACCATGAAGTGCATATGCATGGATCCTAAAGTGATATGCCTATGTGGATATGACCCTAGACTTGACATGGACTTGATGATACATGGACCGGACTTCTAGAGTGCCCATCAACATTTCTGCTCCACGAATCTTCATTTGGATCTGGATCTAGATCCTTTAGGCCTTCTAGGTTTTCTGGATCTTTCTATTGGATCTTCTGGGTCCTCTTGGATGTTCTGGATTATGGGCTCATTTGGGCCCAATGAGCTGAATTCATTCAAGGCAATTGGGTGGGTACCCATCCTAATAGTGCACATGGGTATGGACCCAAGGATATGGACTTAATGTAGGAGGAGCATCTTGGGTCATGGACCCTGGATCACTAGCTAGGATTTCCTAATGGGCCCAAATGATGGGCCCAGACTAAGGATAACTCCTAGATGAGCATAGCCCATGGGCCTAGACAAGATGGACTCAAAAATGCATGGTATGATTAAATCTGCTTGAAGCGAGTTAACCATTCATTCATCTAAAATGTAGTTCAAATACCCATTGGGAGAATTGGTGGCTATAGTGGATGCTATTGGCCCCGCTTTCCCCAGTAACGACTAATGTGCAAGAACTTGGACACATTCAGGTTTAATTCATCGGGATGATTGGGGTGGTTGATGCAAATTGGGCTATGAGTGAGTGTGTGATTCAAGTCAATTTAAATAAACCACAATGCAATCAAACCATGTGTTTCAATGTAATTAAATCGAATCATTCAATTGAACCATATTCATCAAAGCTAGTTGAACCACATGTAAGCAAAAACCAGGAATTCAAATTGAACCATAAGCCCAATTAAGCAAAAATCATCTCAAGACTTGATATATCAAATTGGGCCACAAAAGCATGCCCCTATCAAGTGAATCACAAAAAGCACACATCAAACCAATATAGAATAAAAGAACCTAAAAATCCTAGAAAACAATTCCTAAATTGGCCAAATAAAATTGAACCGTTGCTCAAACCCGTAACTCCCCAGTGAAGTCGCCAGCTATGATCACCCTGGGGTTGGGCGGACCCTAGGTGGATCGGGTTATTTGGAGTCATCACCGTCCACTGACTTGGGGTGTGGATGGTCACCCATGGTTTTATCAATTGATTCTCAAATAGAACAAAATTGTAGAATTTGGAGTGGTCTAACCAGGAATTAGGTAAGGGGTTTATTTGAAAGAGTGGGAAGGTGTTAGGCACCCACTCCCTCCCAGCTCAACCGGTTATCTGGTTCAAAGTTATTTGGCCAATTTATAAAAAACCTAAACATAAGCTAAAATAAATAAAAATCTAGAAAAATCCTAAAATTAGTTTAAAATGATAAACTACAAACAAATTATAAAATCATAAAAATCCTAAGAAAAAAAAAAGGAATGCATCTAAATGAACTAAAATCCTAAAAACGTATTTCACATATCAAAACTCTAAATGCCCTAAATTAACAACAACCCTAATAATCAATTAAACCAAATTGAAGTCTAATTACATTTTAAAAACCAGTTAAGCAATCAAATCCTAAAATACCCAAGATCAATGCCAAATGAACATGAAATATTTATCATAAAAATGCAAAAAAAGATAATCTCAAGGTGCTAATACTGATAATAAGATCAACATTCAAGCTTGCAAATGTCATAACAAAACATATCATTTACAAATTTCATAAGGAACCATAACATGTTTGATTTTATTGAAGAACAACCATCAATATGTGATGAAATATAATAAGAGAGTTGAGAGAATACCTTGCAATGCAACCCTTCTATTTGGAGCTCCCGCTCAGCCTACGCTTGAGGATTACAAATGGTTTGAAGACCGGCAAGCCTTTGGGTTGTGAATTTGCTGTCAGATTGATGAGAGGATGCTGGTTTCGTTGCTAGGATGAGGTTGAAGTGATGGTTAAGAGATGAGGTTGGGATGAGATTGGATTACTGTAGAGAAGGAAAATCAAGATGGAGTTCAAACTATAAGGAGGAGATTTGATGATGGTTTGGTGGTGCGTTGTGCACAAAGAACAAGGAAACTCGGGTGAGGAGATGAGATGGGGAGGTTGGCAATGGAGTAAGTTTTACAGGTGGTTTCAGATTGATGGAGGAGGGTGCAAAGAAGAAAGAATGGTGCTAGTTCGGTGGTGGCTGCAATGATAGGGTTGTGGCTTTACTAAGTTTGATCGGTGGAGAAGGAAGGGTGAGAAGGAAGGGTGTATAGGAGTAAATAAATAACATTCATTATTTGATTTGTATAATTTTAGTTAGTTTCTATTTTGTAATCATTCTAAGTGTATCAAGTCCTTGATTAAAGGAAATTAGTTAGATCTAGAAGATTCTAGATTGATTAAACGCAATTAGTTAGATCTAGAAGATTCTAGATTAATTGTAGGCAAGTAGTTAGATTTAGAAGATTCTAGACTGATTGTAGGCAATTAGTTAGATCTAGAAGATTCTAGATAGATTGTATCCTTGTATATATTTACACCATATCATTAATGGAAATGCAAGCCATTCAATACCAATGTTAACATGGTATCAGAGCTGTAACGCTCCTGGATCTCTCCCTCCCAGTCTATGCACACAACACTCCAACAGTCGACCATCTTCTCTTCTTCTTCGATCTTCTTCTATTCTTCTCCCATGGTTTCCCACGACCTATCTACCACAATTACTTCACAACCCACCGTCCCTAACACCCATGAACCCATAATCCCTTCATAGCCATCAACATTTCGTCCCATAACACCATAAAACTCACAACCACAAATTACCTCTCATGGAAGCTTCAATTCCATGCCACCCTTGTTGGATAAAATCTGGAGGGATATATTAATGGATCTGTAGTGACCCTACACCAGAATTAAGGATCCAATTGTAATCTAATTGTGTAATTGGGGATCAGATTGTAAATAATAGAGCTTATGGGGTGTGCGATAATATGTTCTTAAACTATGTTGGGATGGACTTTGAGTCAAATGTATGGAGCATTAATTAGGTATTGGGCTGGACTAATTACTTTAAAGGACTTAATAACTTAACTAACCTAATTAGTGTAGTGGGCCTAATCATTAGGCTTAACTAAATAGGCTTAAGTGAAAAAACAAGTGTGGATCTAATTAAATAGACTAGGGTATTTTAGTAATTCAGTTAAGGATGAGTTCTTCTAGAAGGATTCTTTTTAAAATAGAAAGATAATTAAGAAAGAGTTAGTAACTAGATTTGGATTATGATTAACAAGGAGTTGAGATTAAGTTGAACAAAGTTAGAAGGTTTCTTATTGGTTGAAAGAAGAGAGAAAGAATCTATAAGAGAAGCTAGAAGGGGGCGTGTAGAACCATAAGGAAGGAAGAGATCTGAAGAATTAGAGAGAGAGAAAGAAACAATTGTGGCTAAAGCTTGGGATCAATTTCAATTTGAAGAACAAGAAGCAGTAGGAAGGAACACACAAAAACCATCAAGGAGCATAATCGGTAAGTTGTGGTTCTGTATAATTCTTATGAAATTTCAGAAGTCATTGATATGGTATGGTAATGTATAAAATGATTAAAATACTTCCTAGGTATGAATAGCATGTTTATTGAATGATTTTACAATACTAATCAATATGTTTTGATTTGATTGATGTATTGAGATGAATTTGTGTTTAGGTTAATATTAAATTGTTATCAGGGTACAAAACCCTAGAAGAAAAACTGATTTCTAGGCTAAATTGTACGTTCGGTAGGTCCTCGGTACATACCGAGACATCTACCGAAGCAAGTGAAACTTGCGGGACTATCGACCGAGCCTCGGTACATACCGAGACTCGTACCAAAACCCTCAGTAGTTCACTCGGTACATACCGAGACATCTACCGAGACTTATCAAACTCTCTTGACCATCGACCGAATCTCGGTACATACCGAGACATCCACCGAACCTTTTGGTAGGTCACTCGGTACATACTGAGACATCTACCGAGGACTAAAAGACTTCAATTTTTAGGGCGAAAACCCAATTAATGATCTAAACAAGAATATAATGTTTGTATCATTGCAAAATGGATAAATGTGGACAATATAATGGAATGGAAATCCATGATTCAATTGTTGATTATGTTGATATTGGAAGGGATTCTTGTGATGACTTCCTAAGGATTGTTCGGGTGAATGGGCGCCTGGACAGCTTTCGAAGGGTGCTATCATCGAAGATCCTACGAATTGTTGTGAAGGCGTCTTGTGATGGTTTCCGGTAGATTATTCGGGTGAAGGGGCGCCTGGATAGCTTCTGAAGGATTCTATCACCGGAATTCCTATTATTTGGGATACCTTTGTTTGAGATGGAATCTGTTGTTGAGGGTAATTGTCTTGTATGATAGACTTCCCTGGGATGAATCCCTAAACGTACGTGGGTGAACGTCCTCTTTGTAGGCCTCCCTAGGTGTTAATCCCTAAATGTACGAAAATAGCTTCAGGAATTGAACTTGGTAGGTTGTGAATCCTACAAAACAACGCTATACATGTGGGATGATTGAATGTGGAGACATATTGACCGAAAGGTCGTGGACCGGGGTGTTGGTGGAGATTGTGACCGGCTGATCACCAGATAGTGGAGTGCTTTTGTATGAATCGATTGACATGATGAAATGCTTATATGATATGGAATGATTGCATATCATGTTTACTGTTATTGTTTTTATGCCATGATAATTGTATGATGTTTGGACTGATGTGATTCCTTGAGGATGGCAACATAATTTACTTCTTACTGGGCATTCCAAGCTCATGCAACCTATTATTGTTGTAGGTTCAGAAGATTGATAGTTGGATGATATTGCGTGGATTAAGAGCTATTAAAGTTTACATTATTTTATGTTTTTGAATTCATAGTTCATATCTAATGTAATAGGCTAGTTAATTAATATTTTATGGATTGTAGGCTCTTCTGAAGCCATTTGAATTGTTATTCCACACTCTCATTGGTTTAATAAAAGTAAGATTAGACTTTCAATTTATGGACTATTGTGGTGAGCCGCGTTCTATGGTTGGGAACCCGAGGTCGCACCTCATGATCCGTGCCACCCACCTCGGGATTCGGGCACTGGGATTCGGGGCGAGACAGATTGGTATCATAGCACTAGGTTAGATTGCCTAGGGTTAAGAGAACATAGAAGTGAACACTAGGACTCACATGATTGAATTGTATGTTGGGTGTATAACATGCTTGTGTGTTTAGTTATATGATTTCTTAAGCATGCAAACTGTAGGATAGAAGACTGAAAGTTTGTTTTGGGTTTGTAGATGGATGGTAGGAAGAGAGCAGCAGGTGAGGGATCATTTTTCGAGGCTAGGGTTGATGTTGGCCCTCAGTTGGCTGGTGTTTTTCAGATCCTTGGAGACATAGCAGCTTTCCTAAGGAGTCAGATGGAACAGAATAAAACAATACTAAAACTTGTTGTGTGGTTAGAGAAGTTCAAGAAACTTACTCCACTAGTATTTGAAGGTCTAGGTGAGCCACTCCAGGCTCAGAACTGGTTGATAGACATAGAAAGAATCTTGAAGGCTATGGGATGTCCTGAAGACCAGAGAGTGTCTTTGGCTACCTTTCTACTGAAGGGTGAGGCCAGTGATGGTGGAGAGGAACATAGAGACCGTGATGACTTGGGAAAAATTTAAGGTTCAATTCTTAGAGACTTACCTTCCTAGTAGTTATAGGAGGCAGATGACATCAGAATTTTTGAGGTTAGAGCAAGGACCACTTACTGTAGCACATTATGAGGCTCAATTTGCAATATTGTCCAGGTTTGCACCACGCATCATCGCAGATGAGGCTGACAAGGCGGCTAAGTTTGAGGAAGGTTTGCGACCATCGATTAGGAAGAGGGTGATACCCTAAGGGTTTAAAACATACTCTAGGGTGTTGCAGTGTGCTAGGATGGTGGAAAGGGATAACGTGAGGTACCTACAAGAACAAGAGAAGAAGAGGAGTAACCGAGATAGGGTGAAGACTTATAGGTCAAGGAAGAGAGAAGGGAATGGAGAACAAGGTTCAAATAAGAGACAAAAGGCTGAAGAGAAGTCAGTTTTGATTGACACTACGGGCAGTGCGGTGGCATCACCTCAGCCATGCCCACCACCCAAGTGTTACAACTGTGGGAATATAGGACACATTCAGAGGTATTGTAGACAACCAAGGATAGAAGAACCAGCTGGGGCAGCAACTCGACCAATCCAATATGGGAGAGTCAATGTCCTGATTGGGGAGGCGGATGAGTGTAGTGACAGAATGTCTAATACAGTAACTAAAGGTATTTCACGCACACACTTGTTTGTTTTATTTACTTTATGTTGAATTAGCATGATATAAATTGTTTTGTGTGTGAGCATGTATTACATTTATAACATGAATAAAGCATAACAGACTATAAGACTGAAACTCTAGAAATCTAATATTGCTAAATTTCGAGGAAGAAATTTCTTTAATGAGGGAAGAATGAAATGAGCCTAAACCAGAATTAAGGATCCAATTGTAATCTTTTTTTTTTTTTTGGAAGGTAAGAGTAATTTGAATTAAAGAAAGAGAAAGAAGGAAAAGTAATTACAATGAGGTTCAGTGGAACCCCAACAACCTCCAAGAGGAAAGCAAATATGGAAAATAGTAAACAACACCCCTAATCCATATTAGTATCATGAATTCCCCAATTCTGCAACACTTTTCTGTTCTGAATGGTATTGTCTATGGTTCTTCTCATTCTAACCATAGAGCTCCTTTTGTCCTCCTGAATACTTTGAAGAACCTTATCCTGATCATTATGTTCTTGTCTGAAGATTCTGAAATTTCTTTCCTTCCATAGATGGTAAATAGTAGTAGCAAAACTGAGAGCCAGAATCTTGCTTGGAAGGTCCTTATCCATGCAATATTTAGTGATCCAATTCACCTCATCAGGGCAAGGATAGATAGGTCTGACTACATGAGACCAGCTCAGCACTTTGATCCAAATCCAAGCAGAAAAATTGCATTCAAAGAATAGATGCTCACAGATTCAATGAGTCTAGAAAAAAGGGGGCAGTAAGCATGAGAGATAATCCCATACCTAATAAGTATGCCCTGAGTTAGCACTCTCCCTTTAAGCACCAACTAGACTAGGAAGGAGTGTTTTGGAACAGCTCCCTTGAACCATATCACAGTTGCCCAGCTAATACTAGAGCTATGACTCCTACAGGCATTCCAAGTGTTCTTCATAGAGAAATTCCCATCAGTGGAGGGGATCCAAATCCATTGGTCTTTGTTTGTTCTGTGGATTGGAATGTGCTGGAGACGACCCCACAAGTTCTACAGCTGGCAATTCTGGTTAACAGTCCATTGACCATTGTGTATCAGTTTGGAGACCTTGTCATTCAAGCTGAAACCAGCCCTATGAATTGCTCTGGGGGTGACTAATGAAATAAGAAGACTCTATGGATGCCACATGTCCCACCAGAGCCAGGAATCAGCACCATTAGCAATCTGTATTCTGTACAGATCCCTCACTTGGGGTCTAGCCTGAAGGATTTTCCTCCAAGACCATGCACAATGGTTTGGAGTCTTCAATGCCCAGAAGCATTTCCCTTTGATCCATTGTGTATAAACCCAATTAATGTATAGGGAATCTCTCTTTGTGAAAATATTCCATACCAGCTTATAAATTTCCATCTGGTTCCATTTTAGAAAATCAGTTAACCCCAATCCACATTCCTCTTTTGGGAGGCATAAATCCTTCCATTCCACCTTGGCAATCTTCTTTATTTGTTCATTGCCATCCCACAAAAATCTATAATAGATTTGGTTCAATGTTCTAAGTATTTTTTTTTTGGCAACACAAAGTTGGAACACCAATGAACCTGCATGCTGAACAAAACTACCTTAATCAGCTCCACCCTCCCAACATAGCTCAAACATCTGAATTTCCAGCTTTGGGTTCTACTCTGAACTCTATCAACAGGTCTTTACAGTCCTTAATTCTTACTCTATTAGAAACAAGTGGAATCCCAAGGTACTTAAATGGCAGTTTTCCAGGTTTCACAATCCAATTTACCAGAATCTGGTTTTCAATACTAGAGTCAACAGCAGTTAAAAAGACCCGAGACTTTGATAGATTAGGATAAAGTCCAGTCCACTCCTTGAAATCAGCCATTGCCTCTTTGAACAGTGTAGAAGATTCAACAGAAGCCCCAGCAAATAAAACAAGTCATCTGCAAAGCATAGGTGGGTAATGCTAAGATTGTTGCATTGAGGGTGGAAATCAAAACTCTAACTTTCAATTCTTCTTTGTAAGCATAGATCCATATATTCCATAATGATTGTGAACAAGTAAGATGAGAGAGGATCACCTTGCCTCAGACCTCTTTTTCCAATAAAGAAGCCATGGAATCCACCATTAAGGGAAAGAGAAAAGGAAGTGGT
>JAUPMG010015304.1:0-29381 GCA_031762675.1 Pachysandra terminalis
CATCGCATAATCAATCATCTGTGAATTTTATAGTCGTTATGATTATCTCGCACCTTATTATAAATTATGTTTTGTTGAGTTTTTTTTTATCATGTTTATGATTATTGGAGATTACTTTCATTGAGCATTCCACGCTCAGCAACTTACTCATGTTGTAAGTCAAGCTCATGACTGTGGAGGCGATGCGCCTTGAGTCCCAGGCGGTTGGAGTTACATTAGTTGACATTTGATGTTATCCTTACTTGTTGTTTAATCATTTATTATTTTGATTGGATTATGGAAATTTTGTAATAATGGCCCAGCTGTGAGCAAGTAGATGGATTTTATTTATTGCTTCCGCAACTCTGTGATGAATAAATGATTTTATTTTATCTTTTATCCTTGGTTTGTTATACTGACCCGCGGTCTAGAAATAGATCCCGAAGGTCACGTCTCGTGATTCATGCCATCCCACCTAGGGATCCGGGTCAACGGGTTCGGGGCGTGACAGAAGCCTGTGGGTCACCAGCGCTGGATCAAAGCCTGGCATGTCTTCGTAGCTCCATGCGAAGGCATCCTTGTACTGAGAGAGGAGTGCTATGAAGGCCTCCTTATGATCCGGCTTAAGGGAGGAAGAGATTTACACTGGTTTGTTGGCAGTTGGATCCTCTCCAAGATCAACCGTAGTCAACTCCTCCTGAACAGCTTGGACACCGTCTTGTAAGTGTTCCGAGGCTAGTTCAACTTTGGATTCGGGAGCTTCAAGCATTTCTTCATCAGGGGCGCACTCTAAGACGTCAGCGGATGGATCCCCCTGTGGTTGCTATAAGCGGTAGACTTGTTTCCCATCTGGAAGGTCTAACCTTATACAGCGAGCCTTCGAAGGTCGAGGGCCTTCCGAAGGAGGAGGTGCTAATGAGTTTAGTTTTGAAGAAGATGGTGTTGAGGAGGATGGAACTGAGGGAGGTGGTCCTGAATGAATGGCTTCCAAGGTTGTCCACAAGGGCAGAAGAGTCCCCTGAGGCTTGGCAATGCGGCATTCCCCATCCAGAGCAAACCCATCATAGTGGTTTGCCTCAGCAAAGTGGGTCTCTGACTCGTCAAACGGGAAAGACACCGCCACCACCAGACGCTTCAATGAAGCGACTAACATGCTCCCTGACATTCCCAGTTTTCCCTGAGAAATGGGGAAAGACAGGGGCTTCATAGTCCTGAGGGTAAGGCAAATGAAGGAGAGTCTCTGGATATGAAAGACGGAAGTCACTGCTTATCCAGTTCGTATCCCAGGACTGAGACTTCTGTAGGAGGGTCTGGATATCTGCAATGGTGACAAAGCTCGATTTGGGCGCATATGAGGGCATAGGGGTACAAGGAGAAGGGTTCATAGCAGGAGAGTTTGCTGGGGGGTTGGGAACAGGTTTGCTAGGAAAAGCATCCAGCTGAGCCTGTAGAGCAGCAATAGTTGCCCTAAAAGATGGAGCCGTCTCTTTAAGGTTCTGAGGAGGAGGAACAGGATCTTGAGGAGGATTCTGCTCCAGGATATTTTGTACAGAAGGTGTAGTGTGGAAAATGGAGGGATCCAAGAACTAATGATGGGATGAAAACAACAGCAAGCTGGAGAATGAAAGGAAACGATAACAGACTCCCCAGTGAAGTCGCCAAAAATGGTGATGACGGATTTCTAAAATGTTAAATATATTACAATTGATGGACAACTAATACAATAAAACCAATACAATCATCAGACTAGAGAAAAATGTAAGGAGTCAGTCTCAAGACAGCCTAAATTGTCGCGCAGCCGTTCTGTCAAGAGCGTTCCTTGTCAACTTTGACCTATGGAGAAGACAAAGAGAAGGGGCTAGAAGGAAGGAGGGGTTGCAATCACACAGCAGTAAAACCTCACAAGCTGAAGATTCTTCTCTTTCTCTTTCAAGGTTTTTACTCACTATTGTTTCAGGTTTCAGAATTTCTGGTTTAAACACAGACCTTCCAATCCTCTTCAATGGAGGATGGGTAGTGTATTTGTAGAGAGTTTACCACTCTCAGTAGGACAAGTGTCACTCGGTTAAGCGCTTTAGAGGGGTACCCTCATGTGCTAAGTAAATCCGGAGTACCACGTGGCCCTGGATAATATCTTGAAGGACACGTGTTCTTCATGATAACTAAGTTACTTCTAGAGAAAGAGACCAAATCATTTCAAACCTTAAAAACTGCTCTGCGAAAGGTTGCTTTGGAACCTGAGCAACACAGCTCTGAAAACGTGTATCACTTTCACACAAGTTCCAATGAGCAACGTCACCATCCTGTCACCATTCTAGATAAGACAAAACCCCATTTGGATAAGTTAGAAAGCAGATATTTTATATGTCGATGAGGTTTTCACCATGTGCTTTCCATGAGAATCCGTCTAAAATAACCTTCTAGGGGACAATTCACTGTATTTTGCTGAATCTGTTATTTCGAAGAAGAACTCCCTTTGGTGGCTATCTTCCTTCTAGGAAGTCAAGTACCACTGTACCCTTACCAGGTGATCAATGTACTCTCGAATTACCCGTGTAGAGAACTCGAGGTTGAGTGTCTCATCAGGGATTTCATTTTCATGACCAATCGTCCCAATAAGGAGGGGTTTACCTTGAAATCCGTTAAGGTTCATAGCTATAGTGACCAATCCGAGTGTCTTCTACGTGGATGAACTCAGAAGTTGACATGTGAATTCCTATAAGGTAAAGGGAGAGGTTGTTCTCAAAGTCCGGGGAAAACAATCTTTCAGGAATTACGTCTGAAGATGGCGTGCTTTCAACTTCTAAAGCCCTTTCCACTGAGGATTTGCTTTCTGGAAGTGAAAGTCCCAAGATATGACTCGAAGTCAGTGCATAAGAATAAATGAAAGTGCCTTTGAGTCCTAGTTAGTAAGTCGAATGCATAAAAGACATCATTCGAGGGGGTAAACCCAAATTTGCGTCCTTCGAGGAGGATAGAATCCGTAGTCTTTTTGGGGTGACAAGCCTTTGACGAATTGACCATCTCAGGGTGGTTGGCCTCGAATTCACTTTAGGAGGAAGGAATATTCCTCCTTCGAATTCACCCCTAGCAGGAGGGAAAATACCTTATTTGAATTGACCATCTGGAGGTGGTTAGCCTAGAAAAGACTTCCTTCGGAATTGTCCGTCGAAGTTGTCCCTCGGACCCGTCCGTCGAGGTTGTCCATCGGATTTGTCCGTCGAGGTCCTCCCTCGGATTTGTCCGTCGAGGTTGTCCCTTGGTGGGAATATATCTGCCTTGTGATCCTTTAAGACAAAGCATAAAGAGTAGTCCTTCAAAGTCTGTGAGCATGATCCGAGAATGAATCCTGAGTTAGAAGGTATAGGAAGTTCCCTCAAGGATCTTTCCTTACATAAAAATACCTTTAAAACATAAAGGTATGGAATAAAATCACTCGAAGTCTGTTCTAAAGAGCAAATAGATGTAACTTCAAGGATCTGTTAAGCTCTTACTTATATGAGGAATTTACTAGGAGTAGCATGCCCTTAAATACGTCATTTGAGTAAAATGAGATCCGTCGGGGGAAGAGTAAGATTCTAATTCCCTTCGGGTGCTCAGAAGGCAGTACTCTATGGGAACAGAAGTCCTTAGTCTTTTGAAATTCAAAAGGGAGGAAAGGAAGTGTTTGTTGGGTTTGGGACACGTGGCATCCCCCCTCAAGCTGAAATTCCAAAAGGTAGCTTCCTTGAGAAGCTATCGCCTTTATTGGTGATAAGAACGGTAAGATATCCTTCTGCTGTTTCAAATCTTGTCTTTTCACCAAACGGTCTAATCACCGTACGCAGCTGCTGAGAGCTGGCACGTGAAATGGATGGTTGTACAGCCGTTACAGCTTTAATGAATGGTTCAGTGTGTGCGGCTATACCCAAATCACGTACACGCGCTAGCAAGAAAATGCCGCTTGTAAAGTGGGGTTAAATTAGCCCGCTTGATCAACAATAGCACCCCAGTCTCAGGTTTCTTACGCTAAAGGAGGAAACATGAGATCGTACCTAAAGTGGCAAGCATTAAATGCACGTCCCTCGAGGGAGTGCGCTTTTAATGCAGTTATCATGCACTGCTTTTGACATGGTTGCTCATTGGGATCGTGTGAAACAGCCAAAAGGAAGCTTTTCCGTTTCTTCGCAGCGAAACCGTCATTGTTGCTATAAATTGAAAGCTCAGTAAAGGAGAAAGGTTCTTGCAATCTGGGATTTGAATTTCCTTTGCTTTCTTGCCTTCAGAACTTTCAAACTATTTCTTGCTTCCTTGTCCTCTTCTTCCTTCCTTCTTCCTTCTTCACTGAGAGAAATGGTGAAGAAAGGAGCTGCAAAGAAGACCAATACCAAGATGGAGGTATCAACCAAGCCCTTTTGGAATGTGGTGCGCGAGTGGGTGGCACCAAAAGCAGTTCAGAGTGGGGAGGAACTGCTATGCCCTTTCCAGGAGACGACCTGGATGAACACAGCTTTTCCATGCTTAAGCCAAGCACCGGCCTTCAGGGCCGAGAGGGGTGATTATCCCCTGTCCGAGATCGGATTCTGGTCTCACTTCAACCTTCCACAAGGTTGGCCGGAGTTGGTGGCGCACATCATGCAGAATGACAACTTCAGGAGGCTGTTGGATTCGGCCGGCGTTTTGGAAGCCATCCGGGTGTACACGGGTGACTACTATAGGGATTACGAAGCCCGGAAGGAGTTTGTGGTCTGCTAGGACCCTGAAGATCACACGTTCGTGACTGCCTTTGGAGAGATAGGCATCACATTGGAGGATGTAGCAGTGCTGCGGTACCTCCCTATCTTAGGAGATGAAAATTTGGGGGCTCTTGCCCTGTCTGCAGTAGAGGCGGTGGACTTGGAGCTGCTGAAGGCATGCTCCAAGTAGACAATGAGGAAGACCCTGCTGAAGGGACGTCTAGCTTGGGTACGAAATATTCCTTCAAGGGGTGGACTTGGTACTTCTGGAACGATGAGGATATCCCTAAGGCCAGCAGCGAGTTCATTAGGCGCCTATGGGGAGAAGGCTTGGACAGTTCCGTCCACTTGGCGGGGTTCATTGCTTTCTGGCTTGCCCGGTTCGTTTTTAAGGGGTACTCAATGGAGAAGGTGCACGACAGGCTGTTCCCTCTGGTGGTGAAGATCGCGAGAGGAGTTCGGGTGCCGTTGGCGCCATTGTTTTTAGGCTCACTCTATTAGCATTTGGACTTGCTATGCGAGGACATGGAAAGGAGCAGGGGGAGAGAATGGTGGAGACTCTGCTGGACGCCAACACTTCCTGTGGGAGAGATACCCCCGGTATGCTCCCCAGGATTTCTCAGCAGTGGAGCAGCAACTACTGACTATGGATCTGGATTCCGCTCCGCGGGAGCTGGTGTGGTCGGGATGTCGTCCGAAGCATGGACAAGGGATTCAAGGCAACTCCTGCAACACCGGAGAGGCAGGGCAAGGTGTCTTCTTTGTGGACGGATTATTTGTACAAGGCACTGAACAACTTGGACCAGTACTGCAGGGGTGACGCAGTCCCCTCAAAGCTGGATCTTGGAGGGTCCAAGGAGCAGAGGCTGAGGAAAATGGACAAGAATCACCCCTTGCAGTCCGGGGATGGCCACCCCATTATTCACGAGATTCCTGGTCACATTGTCATCCAGGATATCTATCTACGGCGGCAAGGAAGTGACAATATCCCAGCTAGTGAAGCTTCTGAGAAGGCACTAGCAATCCAACCGGAAGAAGCTTCTGCAGAGGAGGCAAAGGTAGACGAAGACCACATCCCTATAGGGATCCTCCTTCCTAGGAGGAACAGGAGTGCGAGAGTTCCCAGACTCCCTCCTAGGCCAGGGGTAGCCATTCCTCCGGGGCCCATCGTCTTTGAGAGACTTCTCATGGGCCTTCTTGGGGTCAGTACCGCAGCTCCACCAAGACCAGTTGTTGAGGCACTAGCTCAAGGAGCCAGGCCCAGAGTGAAGCTTACTGCCGCTCGGACCCTGAAGGTAAAAGTTATAAAGCTTCTTTTTCTGTGTCTGTCTCCATTTGTGACTTTGTCTGATCTACTCTTTCTTTTTGTTTGTAACAGATGTCTGCTGCTGAGGGTCTGGAAGTCAACGACTCTTCCATCCCCTCTCCTCCACCCACACTGGAAGGGATGAAGGTCGATCAGAGGACGGAAGTGATATCTATATTATCATTTTCGAAACCCTTGTTCTGGTTTAGCTCTTGCTCACACCACGCTCGGCAAGGTATTTTCTTCTTTGATTTTTTTTTCTCTAAGATGAGGATGGTGGAATATTAGTCTATGATGTGTTGTCCAAGTTTAAAGATAGTTCGAGTTTGCTAGATCTTGTTGCAGATCTTTTCGGCTTCTCGCTATGATTGTGTACTTGATATTGTATTAACGAAAAAAGAAAAAAAAATCTAATTCTTACCCTCTTTACTCCTTAAATTCATCCTTTTTAAGTCTATTCTTCTCGATATAAATTTTCTAAATCGGATATACTTGTCTGCGTTCAACGAAATCACATCTCTTTTTTAGGTTTTCATTCAATGATTTTCGCTTGGATCTCTGTTGGTTCATCAACATAACGGATACATCATGGGATACGAAAACATCCGTAAGTCAATTCAAATTTCTGTAATTTAATGCATTTTTATCAAACAAAATTAGTGTTTTGAAGACATTAGGGTTTCTCGATTTGATTGTTGTCGTTGCAAGTACTGCGAGGAAGATGGGAACCTTTGATGGACCCTGACATGCCATCCAATCTGGAGGAATTGTTTGATCCAGTAGAGGTCGATGATGACTGGCAAAGAAAGCGATCGCTGACTCCTATTTACAAGTCGGATTATGGATTGAAAGCTAAGACGAGAATGAGGCTTATAAAGAAGAGTGCAAAAGATAGTACCCCAGATTTTCATATTGAGGACAAAGCGATGGATATTGTGAGAGATAATTCAGATGACGAACTATCGTCGACGGCATGCATGAGGAAGGTATTTATGGATGATGGTAGCGGGAAGACAGAAGAAATTTAAGTCATTCAAGAAAACCGGAAAAGAATCTAAATTTAGCTCAAGAGGTGAAAGTTTCAGTCAGGGAGGCAATCCAAAGATGAGAGAGATGTGGCATACGATTGCAGGAGCAAATTCGAAGGTAATTCATAATCATGAAATTTCTGTTGCCAATTGTTTCCCCTTTTTTAATAATTTAGTAAAATTTCCATGAATTTTCCTTCCTTACAAGTCTTCTGTTTATAGAATTGTTAATCTAATGCAATTTTAGAACTTTCTATTAATTTTTGCTGGCTTTTTTTGTTTATAGAATTGTGAATTCATTGTAGTTTTAGAACTTTATATTGATTTTTGTTATGCAAATGAACTAGGATGACCAAGAGGGTGTCAGGACTCTGGATGGCGATAACTTCATTGATGATGATACTGGTGTGGATCCTACGGACCGGTATGGCAGTGACAATGAATCAGGCTTTAATAGAGATACTCCTCGGTTTAGCAAGTCTTTCTTACTGGTATTTTACATTTAATATTTGTAGTGTAATTCGATATGTTGCGCATAGATTGAATAGTAACAATTTGAGTAATATGAGTTTAAGGATGGGAATGAACCCTATAGCATTAAACTTCAACAGCTAGCAGCCAAGATGTGTGACCTTTTGTGTCATCATTTGAATGTACATGACTTTAAGCTCATACAATGTCTTGATATAGTTTCTTCATATTTAATCAACACCTTAGAATAAATGTTCTATATAAGATTTAGTTGGAGGCAATTAGTTTTGATCATTTGGACGTATGCTTGTGGTGTTCATTTCATAACAAATGTTTATTTCCTTGCTTAAGAGTTAAGTTCTACTAAACGCACATTGTAAATAGGTTATTTTCAACTAATCAATATTCAAAAAATGTTCACATTCCTTTATTTTGTTTGGTTTTTGACTTTTTTTTGAATTTTCATTATTCTTAGTAAAATAATTCTAAAAAATATTGGTTTATCACGTGCAATGCACGTGCAGTTTTACTAGTTTTTTTAAAATGAGAAGCAATAAATTATTGTTGTTTACGCTAAGCAATAAATTGCTTTCATACTTCTTGAATTCTAAAGAGCTTGGTGGCTTCAAAATGATAAAAGGCACCGGACATTTTTCTCAATTGTCTTTGACAACTATCTCCGACAATCAATGACCATCTTTAAAAATGGGTGACCACGTTCAAAGACTAATGACTATTTTCAATGATTGACGACTATTTTCAACAATTGACGACCAATGACTAATTTTAAAGTCCGACAATGGCAACTATCTTTGGAGGCTCGTCATTTGCAATGAGATTGAGACCTCCCATTATTTTTGATGGGTTGGATATGAGAAAAACATTAATTGATTTACAATTTTAATCATGTTTAGCAATAATTTATGAAATGCCTTTTTAATGAATTGTATATTGAGAAAATGTTGGCCGACTCACAATTTTAATAATGTTTGGCGACAATTTATGACTAAAAATGTAAGTAAATAATTGATTCGCTTTTTATTTTTTTCCCTTTTTATCAAATCGATCTTTGTTGTTTCTCAATACAAAATCAACAACTTACCAACCAGTTTGGCTTCATAAAAAGATATTGTGAAAATATGCTTTTTTTTACTTTTTGCTTTTAAAACAACTTTCGGAAAACAAAAGCAAAGGGCCCTTAGTATCACTTATAATCTGAGCCGTTGATGTAGGAGATTATATTATCTATTAACGCATAAAATCATTATCTATATATCAGACGGTGAACATAGTTCAAGTACGTCAGCTACTGTAACAGTGACACACACGTGATCATACCTCCAATCATCTCCACCAACAAGAACCGGCCATGGAAAAAGCTTATCCGTTTCAGTGTTACGAACGGATTACAAACGAGAGAGAGAGAGAGATTTTGAATCGCTTGAAATCGAAAACCTACCTTTCGCTTTCAATGTTGCTTCCTCTACCTCACAATCCTCCTCCATTTACTTCGAAAGCCCTAGTAGACGCATCACCGTTTTTCTTCCCATCACCATTTCCTCAAACCCTAATTGTCCCGAACTCCAAACCCTGCAAATTCATCGTCAGAAGCTCTACAGCTGATTTCGAAACGGTAAATAAAACTGCCATTCAAAGAATCGCAGAGAAGCTCATAAGCCTCGGCTACGTAGAGGAGGAGAATTCAGAAGAAACCCAACAACCTGAAATCGGCCATGGCAGTGCCGGTGAAATCTTTATTCCTTTCTCTAATGAACTGCCGAAACACCGTGTTGGATACACGATCGATTCGAGCTGGAGCACGCCGGAGAGCCCTGTGCCGGAGCCTGGTTCGGGAACGGCGATTACGAGATTTCACGAGTTGAGGTGTGAGGTTCGGAAGCAGAAACGAGCTGCGAAGAAAGAGGAGAAGGTGCCGACGTTGGCGGGGCTGAAGGTTCCGGAGGAGGAGTTGAAGAGACTTAGGGGAATTGGAATTGGATTGAAGAAGAAGTTAAATGTTGGAAAGGCGGGAATCACTGAAGGTATTGTTAATGGGATTCATGAGAGGTGGAGGCAGTCAGAGCTTGTTAAGATCAAATGTGAGGACTTGTGTAAGATGAATATGAAGAGGACTCATGACATCTTGGAGGTTAGATTCGTTTCTACTGAGATTCTTCGAAGTCTCAGGAGAAAAAAAAAATGAATCTCTCTAACTATCCTTCTACTTGATTTCATATCAAATTCACGCACATTAGTTTCTGTTAAGTATAATTATTCTGTTTTTCATGTCACATTCATAGATTTGTATACATTATTGAATAAAATTTTATCAGATTGAATTGAACTTCTCCTAGGCAGAACTGCATACATTTAAAATGCTTAATTTGAAAGTGAATGAGGTCTTTGGCATGTATTTGTATTTGAAAGAAATTCTAATTATACATTACTGACTTGAATGCGAGTGAACGGCTTTGTTATTGGATTATTTTTTTTAATCTTCTATCCCGATAGCAGTTTTGGAATGCATGGATTACCTAATTTTCTTACAATGCTGTTGATTAAAGATCGGTGTTTTCTTTTTAATTCTCAGAGAAAAACTGGAGGTTTGGTTGTTTGGAGATCTGGAAGTACCATTATATTGTATAGAGGAGCGAATTATAAGTATCCCTACTTCTCCAATAACAATTCTGCTTTTTCTAGCATGGATTGCGAAGTGTGCACAGATGATTCAGAATCCGCTCGACCAGATCTCTCCAACGTGGTATCCCGATCACCTTTGATTCACGGTGTTGGTTCTCCGGATAAAGTACGATTCCAGTTGCCAGGTGAGGCACAAATTGCAGAAGAAGCTGATCGTATGTTAGATGGATTAGGTCCACGATTTACTGATTGGTGGGGATATGATCCTCTACCTGTTGATGCTGATCTTCTGCCTGCTGTTGTTCCCGGATACCGGAGACCGTTCCGCCTTCTGCCGTATGGGGTAAAACCTAAACTAACAAATGATGAAATGACCACTTTAAGGAGACTTGGTCGTCCATTACCTTGTCATTTTGCATTAGGTGAGTAAGACATCCTTGGTTCCATTTTTCATGGTCATCAATCTTGTGTTAACATATGATATAATCAGTGTTGCGTGCCTTGAGGCGAGGCATTATAAAAACGCCTCGAGACGCAACCTTGAGGCGCACCTTGCTCATGAGGCGTGCACCTTATGTCTTGAGGCGTAAAAAAAATGTACGCCTCAAGACATAATTCGTAAGCCTCATAGTGTAAAGGATCGTCAGATCCCGGTCTGGATCGGACGATCCAACTCGGGATCGAACGGGGACGATCCTTGAGTCGAAGCCGATCCCTAAAGACCCCAAAATGCTTCGACTCGGTCCGATACCGATACAACTCAGGCGATCAGGATGAGTTGTATCGGTATCGGCGAGTTGGATCGTCCGATCCAACAAAAAAAATGATTTTGTTGTTCGGACCGGGACGATACCCGATCTGAAACCGAGTTTAAACACTATGGTAGGCCTCAGTAGCTAGGATGATAAATTCTCTCAGTTTTAATAAAATTGATTTAACACCCATTTTTTAAGGAGAATCAAGGTTTTAACTACAAATTGATATTAAGCAACCTTGTTAAGTAAAGATATACTACTAATTTTATTTTAATTGTTAATTTTAATCACTTATCGTGACATAAATATCAATTGTTATTTAATTTATAAGTATATGTATATAAATAATTTATATTTTATTATTTATTTATCTACAAAAGGTGTGTTCATGAGGCTTACGCCTCAAGCCTTGAGGCTTATGCCATCCTCTTTGGGCAAGTGAAACGCCTCACCTTAATCCATTGCGTTTTAAAACACTGGATTTAATAGCTTCACTTTTTCAGGTAGAAACAGAAAACTTCAAGGATTGGCTTCATCCATGGTTAAGTTGTGGGAAAGATGTGAGATTGCAAAGGTTGCTGTAAAAAGAGGAGTCCAGAACACTAACAGTGAGATGATGGCTGAGGAGTTAAAGGTAAGTTATAATGAAGACGTTCACATGTTTTGTTCAAGTTTAATGTAAAATCATGATTTTGCTTTGATAAATTTATCATTGGTCTTACCTTTGTTATATAGATATTTTTCCAATTGAGAAGACCTGGATTTTCTTCCCCTAGAAATATGTAAGCTGTTATGAAGATGAGGAATGTAAGAACTAATTGGCTCTTAAAGACAAACATTAATCATCCATTTTTGTTGGTGATTAATTTCTCTCATAGAGTGTGTCCTAGCAATCGAAGTACTGTTTTTATTGTTCCCATGGGAGATTGAGTTGATCTTCCTGAACAATACCTTCAAAACATTTTACCAAGAAAAGTGCTTATAGAAGTGAATTGTGGTGTGCTACCTAACAATATAACTTATTCCTCTTTTTCCACATCTTACTTTTAAGGAAAATGCCTAAGGAAATGCAAAAGGAGCACACATTTATTTGTAAGGGAAATCTTCATTGAGTTCTAGAAACCATTCTGTTCTATCATTGATTCCTGGCTTCAACGAACTAACGACTCTATTTTTTGAAACTAACAATTTTTTTTCTGCCGAAGTCAAAAAAATCTCACATACTATTGAGATTGCATTCCTGTTGTTATACCACAGCACAAAGTATAGTTGATATGAAATCAGTGCAGTCAAAGTGTCGCCTTGGCAATCACTTCACCCAGCCAAATCCATTGCGCCTGAAACAGGGTTTGGTGACAGTGACGATGAGGCACTCAGGTGCACCTAGGTGATAAGGCACTAGGTGCCGGAAGTTCCCCCCTAGTTTATAATAATTCATTATACTTCATATGTTCTAACTATGAGACTTTGTATGTTTATAGTTTTAAATTCTCATGTTATAGCTTGAGTGATTAAGTTTTGCTCTTATTTGCAATGTTTTAAATATATTATTAACAAAGTATAGAAAAATTAATAATTAAGTTTTTTGTTGTCAAGGCTTCGCTTAGATGCCTTGACTACACTAGTGAAATAAAATGACAAGAGTAGTCGCCATTGACTTAGGCAATGTGCAACTCTTTGTCATCAACATAAACTTCTACCATCACCTGCAGGGGGTAGGGTGGGGGATCCAAAACTTCCGGACAATTTATATTGTAAACAAGTGCACTGCTTTATTGATATTAACTACTCTATATCCCAAATTTTGTTCATCACCCATCCTTACAGACTATAGTTTAATGGTAAATAGACACAGATTTGTTCTAATTACGCTTTTTCTATAGAAGTATAATTCCAGAATTTTCCCCTGTTAGATATTAGTAAGTCACTTCATATGACAAAAGACTTTATATTTATCAATGATTTACTCACGATTGTTTTTCTTTGAAAATCAACTCTTGCAGTGGTTGACTGGAGGAACTCTTCTTTCACGGGATAAGGAATTTATTGTATTTTATAGAGGAAAAGATTTTCTGCCGTCTACAATTTCTTATGCAATAGAAGAGCGGAAAAACCATGGAATGCAAAGACAAAAACAGAAGACAGGTGATACTCTATCGCATGAGTCTACAGCAAAATTCACTCTTGGGACTATGGAACATGCTTCTGTAGTGGAACCAGAAAGAACAAATGACCTGAATAAAAGCAACCCCTCCTCTGAACGAAGGAAAATGAGATCAACAACGTCTGCTATTAGAACCATTAGTGCCAAACTGTCTATGGTGTGTGTTTGCTACAATGCCTCAATATACTTACTTCCTGGTAAATTTAATTTGTATTGTGCTTTATATCTTTCTCACTACAGGCACTAGAACGGAAGGAAAAAGCAGTGGAGCTTCTAACAAAGCTAGAGAAAGAAGCCATTCTACAAAAGCCAGAAATAGATAAAGAGGGTATTACTGAAGAAGAAAGATACATGCTAAGGAAGGTTGGCTTGAGAATGAATCCTTTTTTACTATTGGGTAAGTTAAGAACAGAAAAAATAAACTCAAAGCAGCTCACTTACATTCAGGTGCTTTCTTGAAAATATAATGAAAGGGCACTTGAAGACCCATCAAAACAATTTGGATGTGTCTTTTGGGTGCATAGATCAGCAAACCCAGTTATGGATAGCCTAGCTGAAGGTGTGTGTAGCATGGTTTAAAGTTATTATCGTAGTGGGTATTGACCTCATGAGAAACCAATATATGGTAATGGCAATTGTTAGCTGTTATGTATCAGGTATTCATTGAAGCCATGAAGTATCAGAATGTATTTACCTAGGTTTCGTATTGGCCCCTCATGGAACTGATACGTATGGATTGATACATAATTCCGGTCAATACTTGAGCCAATGGTTAGAAGGGCTGATTTAGGGGAAGAATTTGGTTTTATTGGTGGCTCTTGTTTAATGTTTGGTTTCTAGTTTGATTTGTTCAGATCCTTTTTTTTTTTGGATTGATGGCAAGTTGTTGGTTTAATGACTCAGTCACTCAGATCTAGTTTTTCTTCTTTTTATTTTCTTTCTTTCAATAAAGTTCCTGTTATTCATTTAAAAAAAAAAACAGAGGAATGGGCTTAAATTGCTCTAATTATTATTATACAATCCATCAATACCGTGGGCTATTACGAAATAATGTCTTACCGATAAAAAATAATGTCTTGATAGCCTCTACAAAAATATTCTTTTATTTTTGTCAAGATTCTGTTATCATTGATTGTTGACAAATCATATTATTCGTGATATTCTCCCTGATAACACCTTTTCTCTCCATATGCAGGCAGACGAGGAGTTTTTGACGGAACAATTGAAAACATGCATCTTCACTGGAAGTACAGGGAACTTGTGAAAATAATTTCTAATGACAGATCCATTGAAGATGTTCATGCAACAGCACGGATGTTAGAGGCTGAAAGTGGAGGAATATTGGTGGCAGTGGAGAGAGTGAGTAAGGGATATGCAATCATTGTATATCGTGGCAAGAATTATCAACGGCCTGCTTGTTTGAGACCTCAGACACTCTTAAACAAAAGAGAAGCAATGAAGCGTTCTTTAGAGGCACAACGCCGTGAGGTAATCTTGGGCTTTTATGATTTATATATTAAAATATGTTTTAGATGATTTCCACACCTGTGACCACAGCCCCATATTGTATCATACATATGGTGGGCATGCACACGTATTGAGATGCACCGGATTTCTTTTCAAAAAAAAAGTTGCAAATGGATGATCCAAAGTAATTGATCTGTTACAATCTCTTGCCAGTCAAAATAATTAGAACTGTCCAGAAGCTTGTTGATTTAATGGTCATCCAATTCGATTGAACTTTTTCCCTGGTGGTCCATAATGGGGGTCCATTAAAGGGTTGAATATCGCCTTGCTTGTAAACCATATATATGACGTGAAATCTGGACCTAGTTCAGACATATGTTCATTCCTACCAAATTATATCTGCTACATATAGTTCTCCTGTAGATGCATTTTTGTCCAGAGTGCTTTTGGCTTCATGATCTTATATTTTCTCCCTCTTTTTAAATGTAGTCTTTGAAACTACATGTCTTGAAGCTTACCAGAGACATAGATCAACTGAAACTTAAGTTGGTGAGTTATTTTTACATTTTAATCTTATGTTAATTTCACTCAAATAAGCCTATAGTAAATTATTCTATATGTAATGATCCAGGTCAAAGACAGTGGGGAGACCAATAGTGTGCAGTTTACTGAATATAAGAAACCAGAAACTGAGTTAGAAACTATGGACAGCTCTTGTTCGGAGGACTTTGCTCATGATCAAGAGAATGTAGAGGTGAGATTCATGCTAACAGGAAATTCAAAAGAGGATGTATTGACTGTATATATTTTGAGTATGGGATATTGCCATGTCTGTGCTTAGTGCTCATATCTAGTGTAACTTCAAGTTTTCGAAGTTTATGTTGATCCTGTGTGATTAATATCTGAAGAGGCCTAAACGTCAGTATGAGGTGGCAAGAAAATGCTGAGGCTTAAGCTGCATTATAAGTACCATTAGCTTAAGTGTCATCTACAAATGGTGCATGTGCTTATCTGAGATAATAGGCTATCATTTGTTATAAGCCTTATTGTCACACACACTAAGTGCGACTTGATAATCACTCTTTTTTTTTTTTTTTGGGTACTTCTTCGTGTTTTTCTTTTTGACCTTAAGCTGTCAGATGCTGCAGAACTATTGTATTAAGCTATGTTGGGGTGTTTGAATCTTTGAATCGAGCACAAAGACCTTCTACACCTGTTATAAAAAATTTCTCCTTGTGCTAATTCTGATGAGTTTCTTTACATTAATGTTTTAAATATGATTTTTGAAATGATTGATAAAGGTTACGGGAGGACATGGAGTCGTTTCTGCTAGCTTTCACTCAATTGACGGCATGAGCGACAGCAGGGGAACCACTCGGCCGGATAAGCGTAGAACTTTTTCTTCACATTGTGACAAGGAAGCTGCTAAAACTGAATTGGAGCCTTTATTCGAATCAATGCTTAAACAAAGCTCAAATGCCCCTCTAGAGGAAGTACATGATAAAGCAGACCATGAGAATACATCTTATCCTGAGCGTGTACTGGTAGTATTCAATATCCCTTTTAAATTTCTAGTTTTTTTTCTTTGCAGTTTTTGATCTGGTATATTTATCTTTGATTTCAAAGTCACAAGGTGGAACGGCTGGTTCTGCAAATGAAATTCCTGAGAATAGTGTTTCTGGCGATGAGACAAGGCACTCCTCAGTTGAAACAGCCAGAAGAAAACCAGAATCATCAGTCAGCAAAGATTTAGAGAAAGGTTCTAGTGGTGTTCCTTTCAGAGCTGCACCTCTTTCAAATAGAGAGAGGCTTCTTTTACGAAAACAAGCCCTCAAGATGAAAAAACGCCCTGTGCTTGCTGTTGGTAATTCCTAAACATCCCTCATAACGATTCACCTCTTACCACTATTGTTGTGTATTTGACATAGGTATGCTTAAAAGACACTCTTATCCTGCACAAGAAACAGTTAATTAACCATTAATTGTTGTTGTGTCAAGGAAATTCACTTTTCAAGAATCCACTTATAAATTTATTTAGTTGGGATTCTTCATACAGCTTTTGATTTGGTCTTGATATCCTTTACAATGCACAGTTAGATTGCGGGCTAGTTACTATTTTTGACTTTGCCGTTTTACCTTCTTCTGTTCAGTACCTTTGATTTGTTGGATTTTGACCCTCATGCTGGCTCTCCTAAATCAAGGATCTCATCATATGTAATGTCTTTTGCTACTGCAATCAGGGATGAGCAATGTTATCACTGGGGTCACTAGAACAATCAAGACACATTTTCGGAAGCATCCTCTTGCTATAGTGAATGTCAAAGGCAGAGCGAAGGGAACTTCGGTCCAGGAGATTGTTCTCAAGCTGGAGGTATGCATGTGGGGTGTGTCTCTTTCTTATCTCCTCCATTTATCTTGACAGGAAATGACTGAAAGTGGCTCATTTCCTTTTGTTATTTGCAGCAAGCTACAGGTGCTGTTCTAGTATCTCAGGAGCCGAGTAAAATCATACTCTACAGGGGTTGGGGAGAGGGAGAGGAGCCTTGTCATGCTAAAGAAAATGGAAGTGATTCATGGAAAAGATCAGCAAGCAAAGGTGTGAGCAGGCAGGAAGTTTCTCCCCAGCTCATGGCAGCTATCAGACTTGAATGTGGATTGAAGAGCAACTCAGAGGGAGAGGTGACCTTGTAGGCCGGGGTGTATAGCTTGTTTCAAAATGGTGAGACTGCAATTATCCACACTAGTGCAAAGGCTCCAACTCTACTGGACCCGCGCTGCTGCTGCATGGCTATCTAGCTTCCACCACCACGTTACGGATGTTTCATAATTGGTTTGATCCTTTTTCATATTATTTGGGTGTGAGCAGTCAGCACTGGGACAGGCTAGTAGCTAGATAACTGTACCGTTGCATAGCACCATGCAAATTTCACTAATGGGTGTCAGAAACGAATTTGTATCTCCTTAACCAAGATCAGCAGCTATGTGCATGGTGTAAAGGATAGGCCGATCCAACTTGGAATTGGCTCGGGACGAGTCGCAATCCCAAGCCTATCCCTAATTTATTAAAAATTCTCTAACTCGGTCCAAAACCGAGTCAGATCGGACGATCCAATACGGATTGTCCGGCACCCCTAAAAGGTTTTCTTTTTAAAAATAACAAAATAAATTTGGGGCCATGTTTTGATTGACCGATCCAACTCGATATCAAACCGGGACGATCCCCTATCTGATATCGAGTTTAAACGCTATGGCTATGTGGACTCATTCATCATCCAGCCATCATTTTCCTGACCATAAGACAAGCCAGCCATATTTTATACCATTTTGGAACGAGATTCCCATGCATTGGGGCAGGAACTGGTAATTCCCTATTGAGAAATCTCCAGCTTGAAACTCAGGTGAAAGATAACAATGGTGGAGTCCCCTCTGTATAGCCTGATGGCGGATTTGACAAACTGCATTTACTTATTTATCTCCTTTCTTATCTTGTTGGAGAAATTTAATAAAAGTAAAACTGGAACAAAACAGGGAAGATTATCTCCCTACTCAAGCTGCTTACAACTATATTCTGTGTTAAACTTTCTAACGAGTTACAATGCAGGGTTACTACCAGGCCATTGCAATGCGTAAACCTGAGGCCTTTGCTGAAAAGAATCCCAGTCATAAGCCAAGGTTTCCCACACCGTGTGAAGAAAAACTTTGCCTCAGGTATGTCAAATGGTGCTTGTTTCTCAAATCTTTTTTGTGTTAAAATACTGTTCAAGGTTGTGGAGGAGAAACACAAAAATCATATATCACTCGACGGCTATGGGGAGAGAAGCGTTCTTGGATGTTATTACTAAAATGGCTCTTATTCTGTTAATTTATATTGTTAATAACAATTTAATATTATTTTTAATGATCTACCTTATATTTGTTTTACTCAAATAATAAAAAAAAAATTGTTAATATTTTGTAATAGTAAAATATTCAAAGAAGCTGAACCTAAGTCACAAAAACCCTGATAGGGGAACCACGATGTGTGGGTCAGCTGGTAGCAAGCTGGGCTCTAGTGGGCATTTTCGGAGGCAAGTCTGGAATTCGAATCCCACTAGAAGTACTCGTGGCCAGGGGTTTACCATAATTGCTCCTGCCCCGAACGTGGATTAGTCCCACACCAAGTGGGTGTGGGGATACCACGTGGTTAAGACCAATAAAAACCCTGATAGGGGTAGAATTTTGGCACTCGCAAATCTACATTCTGAGCGTGGGAACGTCTCCAATCCATTCCAATCTGTGGGTTTGATATTACAATCCTTGGATTGGAGTAAAGGGTAAAAATAGGTCCTTTTTTTTTTCTTTTTTTTTTTATTTAATTTTTGGGGGTTTTTTCAAAAAAAAAAAAAGTTTAAATTAGGTTGATTGAAGGTTAAATTGAGACAATTTTTTGTATTATATCATTTCTCGTATATATGTAGTTGAGCATAAAAACAGAAATTGAAATGTTTGTACATGAAGTACAGTTTGTATGTATCTATATAATATACGTACACTATGTAGGTGTTCTGGACCAAGTTATTTTCAAGTTTCGCACCTGCTCGGCGTTCTGATGACTTAAAGCTGAACAGTTGTGGTCCTTTAATTTGTTCATTAATGGTTTAAAATCCTTTACCATTGGAGGTGTTTTGATGTGTCTGGAATATGCTTGTAAGACTCGTACCCACACCAATGGCATGTAAATCCTTTCCTGCAAACACCTGAACTTGGGAGCAGCAGCGATCAGAGCATACTATGATGATTTGAAAGTTCCTTCACTGACCATGTTTCTTTGTTAAATGTGTCAGGACTATCTGTGTAGACCAAACCGACTGAAGGCAACATCACTTGTAAAACATTTTATGGTGAAAATTGCTTAGGCTGCGTTTGTCTGGCTTGTGCTTTTGGATAAGCATTCATTGGATAAGTGACTCAATGGGAGGACTTATTCACAGCAACCATAAACTGCTTGCTTGAAAAAAAGTCATTTGGTAAATATATTTATTGAAGCGCTTATGAAAGCTTAGGGGTAAAATATGTATTATGAAAATGTTATTAAAGTTTAAGGCTATGTTTTGCATGGCTTGTGCTTATGAATAAGCAATCATTGGATAAGTTCCTTAATGAGAACACTTATCCACCAACAATAAATTGCTTATTTGAAGAAAATAGTGTATGATAAATATATTTATTTAAGTACTCGTGAAAGTTTCGGGGTAAAATAGATATTATAAAAATATTATTAATGTTTAAAAATAACATTTATTTAAGTGCTTATGAAAGTTTAGGGGAAAAATAGGTATTTTAAAAATATTACTAAAGTTGTGAAATAGCTTAATGCATAAGAATTTGAGAGAAGCTGCTCTCAATATCTTCCCCTTATGGGTAGCTTTCATCTAGTGCTTATGAGTTAGCACTTACCTATAAGCACTACCAAACACATATTTAATTTTAAAAAGTGCTTATAAAACCTATAAGTTGCAATAAGTACTTATAGAAGTCGGACGAAACGCAGCTTAAAAATAACATTTATTTTAAGTGCTTAGGAAAGTTTAGGGGTGAAATAGATGTTGTAAAAATATTAATAAAGTTTAGAAATAGCTTCTCGCATAAGTGAGAAGAGATGTTGTCAAGAACAGCTTCTCTTTATAGGTAGTCTTCCTCTATTACTTAGGGATAAACACTTACTCATTATGTGTTACCAAATACACTTTTAATTTTAAAAAGTGTTTTTATAAACTATAAGCTGAAATTAACACTTGTATAAGCCAGGACAAAGGCAGCCTTACACATTTAGAATTTTGTTTTAATTTATTTATTTATTTTCTTTTTTTTTGGAGTGAGGGGATTAAAGAATTTGCTCTTTTATATCGTTTTCATGGGTTGCAGGTGCAACGCGTTGCTTTTTATCATTTATCTTACTGGCAAGGATAGGAAAGAAGTTCAAAGCGAATGAAATAATAATGAAGAAGAAGTGGGTACCATACCAACACCACTATCTGTCTTCACAATTATAATGACAAAACTTTTTGGAGAGAATGAATTCTTTTTCGCATTGAGACGCATAGGGAGCCACACTACCTGATCTCTAATCAAGTAGGTCCGTACCACAAAAAGAAGGTAGCGGGTCAGCTTGGCTCCACATCCGTTAGATTATTGATTTTGAGATGAAAAGTAGAAGCTCACACAAAAAGAGCTTATTTGATCTGATCCAACAAAAAGAAAGTAAAGTTTTCCTAAACTGTAAAAGCGCTTTTTCATCTTCAGACTTAGCTTATTGGTTTTGGGGTTTAGAGGTTCACTTTTTCCATCCATTAACTTCGTTTTGCCCCTTAATTTTTCAACTTAAAAGTAAGAAAGTTGAAACAAAAAGCTGGTTTAAGAGGGCAACTTTATCAGGGTCAAACATTAAAAGTCTTTGGTAGGGTTAAATAAGGTTATTTTCAATACCTTAAAGACAACTTCCATTCATTATCTCTTCTTTGTTTTTTTTTTTGGGCTAGGACCTAGTGTCTCTCCAAAGCTGACAATTAATGAACTAATCACTGTCGTGACGGGTGGACACTGATAAATCGCTGGTCCAAAGAGTTTTTCTGAGATTGAAACTCGGGATCTTTCACCTCCACTTGAGATAGCCACCTTGGGATCTAGTGCCCAACCACTAGACCAACTCTATTGGGTTATTATCTCTTCTTTCTCTATTAACAAAAACTCTGAAAAGCTAAGCAATTTCTCTAAAAAGAGGAAAAACCCTAATACATGTAGGAAGAAACAAAATTGTCTTGACAAATATTTGACAACTTTTGTATTAAAAATCAATTTTAGAAGAAATTTTTTGAACATGCTTTTGAGATAACCACTCCCTCAATAGTGTGTACATATATATAACGTGAGAGAGTTTCATGTTTTTAACCGTTTGATGACTAATTATAACGATTGAGGAAAGGTCAAGAAAATGTTCCTTCAAATGGCAATATATTACACAAACAAACTATAGATTCTCTCTAATTTCAGGAAGAAAACCTGAAAAAAGGGGAACAGTATCTAGCATTTTTGTCTTGTTTTTTATTCCCAAACAGCTTTCCCAACATACCCTCATATTTTTCCCCGAGTAAATTGCACTTACACTCCCTCAGTTATTGACATTGGCAGATAGACCTCCTGTATTTTCTGAAATGACAAAGACACCCTTTCAGCCAAAATAATTGATAAAGGATGATTTTATCCTTTAAACACAAGTTGACCTTTACCACTCCACTACCACCCCACCACCACCACCACCACCACCACCCCCACCACCACCACCATCATCTCACCACCACCACCACCCCAACTTTTGTATTACGAAATCAATTTTAGAAGAAAATTTTTTGAACACACTTCTGAGATAACCTCTCCCTCAGTAGTATATATATATATATAAAACATGAGAGAATTTCATGTTTTTAACCGTTGGATGACTAATTATAACGATTGAGGAAAGGTCAAGAAAATGTTTCTTCAAATGGCAATATATTACACGCAAACAAACTACAGATTCTCTCTAATTTCATGAAGAAAACCTAAAAAAGGAGAACACTAACTAGCATTTTTGTCTTGTTTTCTACTTCCAAACAGCTTTCCCAACATACCCTCGTATTTTTCCCTAGAAGTTCCAATTCAAACCTCTCTCATATTTTCTCACTAGAAAAATAACCATCTCTCTCATTCATTTTCTTACTAGAATAATAACCATTTCCCTCTCTTATTCTCAGTCAACTTCTTACTACAATAATAACCTATTTCTCTCTCATTTTCTTACTAGAATAATAGCCAGTCTGTCCATGTCTTTAACCCAACCCAAGAAAGCTAGGCTTTCTCTCTCATTCTCCCACACACACTCGTACACACATATACAGTCAGAGAACCTTATTTTATGATTGAAAAAGAATGGACTGGGATATTTTTTGAGAAACAGGAGCACAAAAGAGATAGCTTCATGGGTATCATGATAATTCTGTCCATGTGTGTCTGATAGAGAAAGAAGAGAGAGAGATTAGAGAGAGAGAGAGACATCGATACTCTGCGAGATGGCACGCAGTACCTTGGATATTTCTCCCTTGTTTCAACGCCAGCAACAAACAGCAATCATGATGCCCTCTTCCTTCCTTCTCCTGTCATCAATCTCTGCCCGTGACCCCTCTCCGTCGCCATCATTACTCTCTCAACATCATCATCATCATCTCCTCTTTTATCACCCATTACCACTCTCATTAAACCCAAACAACACTCAAAAGAAGAAGAACGGAAGGAAAAAAGAAAGAAAGAAAAGAAGCTTTGAAGAAGATGAAGATGGGTTCACTGAAGAAGATGGAACCCTAGCTTTCATCTTGAGCCTCTTTTGAGTAAAAGGGTGTTCTACATCTCTTTATTTTCTCTTCTCTGATATTGGGGAATCAAGCGTTTTGGTCCGATGATTTGCTGATCATCAAGCAAATCTCACACGTTTGGAAGCTTTTCTTATATGGGTTTATTCTTCCTTGCTTTATGATCTTAATGGTTTTTTGTGCTAGCTAGATACTCTTTAATGGTATATTTGGGTTTTGGTTTAGGTGATTGAAGAAGAAGAAGAAGAACAATAAGTCATGACTCAAGATTAGGGTTAGGTGGGTATGTGTTTTGGTGTTTGATCAATAGAACATGATACTGAATCTCTCTCTCTCTCTCACACATGTTGAATAGTATATTATATGATCTTTGTGCTTTTTTTCTTGTGTTCTCGTTTGGAGGTAGAGCTCTAGTATTTATATGAATGAATATATAGGTAGAAATGTTGTAATTGAGAACAGTTCAATCTTATATATAGAAATATCTATGTTTGATTCTGAAATGATTTAATTAATTCCATTTCTCATCTCATCCATTATCACGAAGATAATCTTGAATTATGGTTTGTTGTCATATTGGCTTTGATCAAGATGTGTATAACCTATCTTTCCATGTATGTATACAAGCCTGAATTGAGGATGAATAGGCATGGTTGATTTCTTCCACTCTCAAGTCATGAAGCCAGTTTGTCTCCATCTTAAATTTGGGTTTATAAAATTTAAAGCTTTGCTATTAATAATAGATCAAAGATAATTTCGCAAATACCAGCAACTTCACCAAAATCAGCCCTTATCTATACAACAAGAAGTATGTATGTGTGTGTGTGTATAGGAATGTTTCCTTGTAGATGTTCATGTATATGTAATTATAAATGGAAACACAAATATATATATATATATATATATATACACACACACATGTGTGTGTGTGTATAAATATGCAAACTAAACCTATGAGAATACTAGGTTCATTCTAAAGGTGTTTATTAGTATTATCTGTGGCTTTAATGTATGAGTAATATGGGCAGTCCTTGAGCTGTATCACTTATATATACTGGCTTGTGTGTGAATGATGATCTACATGATTACACATTAGGGATGCTCAAGCTGCATTAGTCAATAAAAAGGAGAATAATAACTATTTATTTTATTATTAGAAACATTTCCTTTTAATGATCAATGCTTTCTAAAGGTAGTTTAATTTCCATACATGATCCATATGAAATACATTAGTAACAGTTATTTAATTAGAAGGTTTTCAATTTTCATCTCTTTGAACCATTTATAATTAAAAAGTTTATCTTGTGTGCTAATTCTATGCGACATACACAAATTAATTTGCATTTGTGTGTCCAAAATATTATATTGCACATTATTATAGAAAAGAGAGGATTAGGGGAACAGTTGATCTGTTGAAAAATATGTTTCTATTTGCTCCTCCTCTGGATGATTCCTCCCCTATTACTTGCATTAATGGTTCTTTAGTAACCAAAGCATGGAAACATAACTCAGAAAAAACAGTAGATAATTTACTTTAAGTAGTGAGAGAGAGAGTTTGAAAGTTCAGCTCTCAACTGGAATTCCAACTCCAAAGTTACAACCAAAGATGCCCACATAGAAGCAACTCAAGTTGGGGGAGGGGGTGGACTGTAGTTGATATTGCAAAAAATGCTTTAGCCTTCTGTGAAATGCTAGGTTGCAAAGCAACCAAATGGGTCTTCTAGTGTAATATGCACACTGCATACTACCATTTCTCTCTTACAGTTTCTCCCATGAACCATTAATAGGTCTAACTATCTTTTGCACTTATAGTGAATCCAGACCATCTTGATAATATATCCATTGTTGAACTCCCTCTAATGGTGACTTGTTTATTTTGAAAATAAAGTTATACTTAATTTGGTAATATATATATATATATATATATATATGTGTGTGTGTGTGTGTGTCATTGATAATGCTTCAGTTTTTGGAAATTCAGACAGGAAGACTCATGGTTCATGGCTTATCACTTGCATACTATTAAACACCACTTACTCTAAATGCTCAAGCTATTTTATAGATCGAGAGCGGATGTAGCGGTACATCCATGAGAGATTAAATACACAAACACATACCCCGGGATTTAAACACTTGAGCTCCCACTTTGAGACCAAGTTAAACACTACTTACTCTAAAAGCTCTAAGAGTTAGAGAACGGCACAACAATGTATATCAAATGGTTCAACGCATACCAAATAATCAGTTCATCTTCCTGGCACAACTTTGTAGTGTGTTTACTCCCTATCCCAACTAACTTGCAAACCTGAAAGCACAGTTTCTGAAACCAATTAACTTCGAGTGCATGTACATGGGCCTTAAGGCTTATTATATCTAAATTTTATCTGTTTCCTTTTTTAAGGTTGATAAACTTTGCTTGTTTCCAGTTCGGCAAGGGTGTTCATCTAGTGTCTGAATATTTTGGCACATTACAATGTGGGTATACTTGGGTGAAATATATATATATATATATATTGGTGTATGTTGTTGCATCCTTGCTCTATTTTTCTTTTGATCTTTGTTTTCTATTATGTTTAGAACTTTTTACAAAATTAGAAATGCTAGAGAGCAGGTGAACCTGAGCTGTGAGCCTGCGGTTGACACCTGTCACCATGTGGACCCTACAAAAAATGGTAACTAACATTTCTAAAGAGGGCGGATCCTCTGTGCTTAACTTCATGTGTTGTTGTTGAGGGTGTGCTATGAAACACACCTTGAGGGGCAAAATTATAATTTAGCCCTCACTTGAGTTGCTTATATATATTATCATATATATATATTTTTATTTTTTTTGTATTTATATTTATATTATTTTATTATTTATTTTTAGTTTATTCTATTTTCTTTAAAATATATTTCTATTATTTTTCTTTATTTTTTATTTCTATTTTTATAATATTATTTTTTTATTGTTCTTTTACCTTTCAACATGTTTTAATAATATTAGGTTTTTTTTTTTTTTTTAAATAATATCAATAGACAATATGTTTGATAAAATTTCTCAATAAATAAGTTTACAAATGCTCAATTTGTTTTAAGTCAATTAAACAAAATATTTACAATTCTAAGGTTTTCTAATTTAGTGAATTATAATTTCCAGTTTTTAAATTCTATAGGCCAATTCCAAAGCCTTGCGGCAAACAGACCATAAAGGTTTTAGCAAGTGTCGGTACAACCACTAGTGCAAGCTTTGTTGCATAAGCTTTCACCGATGGTCGAAAGAAGTCAAACCTTCAACAGCGGTTATTATATATGATGCATTGGCGGCGTTTTTTATCTGCGATCCAAAGCGATCCAAAACTATGCCAATGGAGCTTGACTTACAATTAGGGTTTTAAATTTTGTCGGCATGTCAGCGAAATGTTGCCATTTTCCATCTTGGCGAAATGGTGATATTTTTCATTTCGATGAAATTTCGCCAAGCTCCCCCCTTAACAAAATATCTTACAAAATCAAAATTTATAACCTTGATTATAATACAAGGATTTACGATTATTATATATTGTGCATTAACAGCGTTCTTAATCCGCAATCCGGAACTATACCAATAGAGCGTGAATCGCAATACAAGGATTTACGTTGTTCACCAAGTTTGTTGTCACAAGCAAGAATAGTGTGGCTAGCTAATACAAATCGTCTGTTTGGCAAGGAACTCTAAGGCTACGTTTGGCCCGGCTCCTATAAGTACTTATTGTGCTTATAACTTATATAAGTGTTTTTTAAAACTGAATGTGTTTGTTAGTGCATTTAGGTAAGTGATTATCCATAAGCAATAGAGAAAAGCTACCCATAAAGAGAAGCTGCTAATTAGAGCAGCTTCTCCCAAGCTCTTATGTGTTAAGCTATTTCACACAACTTTAGTAATATTTTAAAATACTTATTTTACCCCTAAACTTTAATAAGTACTTAAATAAATATTATTTTTAAATTTTATAATAATTTTATAATACCTATTTTACCCCTAGACTTTCATAAGCACTTACATGTCTCACCATATTTGTCTGTCCATATCCTTTCATAGGACAAGACAATTTGGACTCAGAAAAAAGTAAAAATAAACTTCATTTTTGAATGCACGGATTTATTATTTCATATAGTTTAGAGCGTGAAAACTAGACAAGACAATTTGGACTCAGAAAAAAGTAAAAATAAACTTCATTTTTGAATGCACGGATTTATTATTTCATATAGTTTAGAGCGTGAAAACTAAACACGCATCTAATTGCATGGATCTGTACTAATGCATCTGGCTTTGGATGTGTACTAATCCATTTGACTTTAAAAGTGCTGAATGCGTTAGCACGCATTCATGCACACCATATATACATATATACGTGCGAATGCGCGCTGCAACTGATACTTCTACTTCCATACTCCAGACGATGTGGTATCCCAATTAAGCAAGAGATTGATCAACCGACCAACCATTGCTCAGTGGGAGAATTAAAATACACTACGTGGCATCAAACAGCACGGAGACCACATCCCAACTTTTTAGACCCTTTATTTTCTCCAACGTGTGTTCGTGCTACTTCACAAGTAGGGGTGTTAACTTGTATGGACCGGCCCATGGCCTGTTTAGGCTGCAGTAAATTTTGAGTAGGTTGAGCCTATGTTAGGCTTGGGCTCATTTTAAGCCCATATTACATTTTGGACTGGACTTGGACCTCTCTTAACCCATTTTGATAAAGTTCGGTCCTATCACCTTTGTTTTATTAAATAAGAAATCTTTAATCTAATTGAACTATTTTTTTTTTTTTAAATTATATACCATAACATATATAAGATTTGTATCAGGATCAGTCTGATCCGATTTGGACCGGGCGGTTTGTATCACGAGGCTCTTGACTAGACCGGTACAGCTGATATAATTAGTCCATTTTTTTTTGTTTTTTTTAATTTATGAATTGAACAATAGGTACCGCCAGTCCGACAATGATCAGTACTGTCGATCTAACTACCAGTCTAACCGATCCAATTTTGTTTCTAATTAAAAAATACAATCATCTACTTTTGTACCAGATCCGGATCTGACGGTACTAGATGGTACCGCTGGTCTAGGCCAGGATCGGCCGGACCAGTCCCCGATCCCGAGACTTTAAATCTTGTGTTGCTAATTTTTATATATGGACCCTATACAAGACCGATGGTCACCGACCTTCCATTACCAAAGACCAAGAGGGTTTGATCTCCGGGTTCGAATTGCCCACATATGAACCGGACACAGGACCACCCGTACGGCCGTACCTATTATTTTATTGAGAGAGAGAGAGAGGGAGAGATTCTCTCCATGAGAAACGGCATTTCCTTTTTGTTATTCGCAGAAATGAATTTAGCATTAGGGTTAGGGTTTAATCGTTGTTCAGAAGACGGTGATATCTCGTGTTTGATTCATATTTCCGTTGATTGATTGACTGATTGATCGTCTAGGGTTCCGGAGCTTCGGAAACTCGAGTTGTTTTTAGTAGAAAGAAATGTATAGGCCTCAGGTCACTATTACCCTGGGGCGTAGCGGTCAGGTATCTCTCCTTCTTCTAATGTTCGGCGAAGGTCTGAGTTTTTTTTTATTGCGATTTCTTACTCGTCATGTTTCAGTAGCTTTACTGTCTTCATGAATTATGAGTTTATCTTTGTATGTTTTAGCTTCTGCTCCATTTGATCGAATGACATCTTTGTATGATCGTCTCTCTAAATGATTCATTGAGTTCAGGCAAATTTCGATTGGTTAGATTTTGGAGAAGTAGCTGGTACTTTGTTTTGAACTGAATTTGTTTTACTAGAAGTGCATTCTTGCCAATATTTTTCAGGTAGTAAAGAGGCCAGGACCAATACCAGATGGTGTTCATTCTGATTCTCTGCCGTCTTCCGGTAGCAAGAGATCCATAAGAGAGAGACTTGGGAGTAATTCAGTTAGTCCCTTGTTGTATGGGAACCAACCAAAGAACAAACGGTGTGTTTTGAGTCTGTTTTTCTGTAATGATCTCCTAGCTTTGAATTTGTAGTTTGTTCTATCACTTTTCTTTTTTTGGGTCTTTTTTCAGAGATCTCAATATGAATCCATGTTGCTGAAGCTTCTTGAATTTTATGGAAACCCAATAATATTTGGCACTCGCTATAAGCATTGGAATAAACTGAGAATTATTTAAACAAAGTAACAAACCCATGAAAAAATAAATAAAAAAAATCCTTGAGGCATTAGGAGTTATTTTTCCAATACAACGGTCACAACATTAGTTTTCATTTTATCTAATTGTGTTTGTTTTCATTTTGCAGACAACGAGGAGATACCAATAATGGTATATCTGGTAATAAACGAACCAGTATTCATTTCACAATCATTACAACAGCATTGCATTTGTGTGCTTCCAAGCATAATTCTCATACTAACTTTGGTGCTTTTAAACAAATAAGATGCTCGAATTGGTCAAGATGATCT
>JAUPMG010015305.1:0-15441 GCA_031762675.1 Pachysandra terminalis
CATCTTCGATTTGGAATGAACTCAGAAATAGCAGCTGTCCGTTCTGGGTTGGCTAGTAAAACCGTGGAACTTCAACAAAAGATCCCGGTCCCTCAACGTACAATATGGTATTGAAATAGATGTGTTTTATGAAATTGTTTTAGAACTAGTAATGGTGTATGTGCATTACACGTGAAAAATCAAATTACTTTTATAAAAAATTGTAAGAACTATTAAATTACTGCGGTTGTAAATATTCTACAATTGCTGATACTATCTAACTCAATCTCTAACGAATTCAATTCATGTACGTCCTCCTTATTTGTTTTCTCATCATAGATAAGTTGCCTTCCTTGCATTGCATGGCTACTAATTGGCCTGCAATATTGTATGATGCCAGGAGGCATCACCTGGGGAGCATTCACAGACCAACATTGTCAACCGTGGGCGCGTGAACTTCACTCTCACCGTCAAAGAAGAAGACCACCGCCTGCTCATGGGTGGCAATGGATGCTGGCACCGGCAGAATTTAATGGTCCGGGGCTAATCCTAACAATATTACAAGTAACGGCACAGTGACTGTGGCTCATAGTGTGCTCTTTGCTGGCTCCGTGGATGGGCGAGCTTCAGTACTGTCTCATGAACTATATGTGTTGATTGAAATTTTGAATTATAAGTTTCAGGCTGAGTTTGGTTACCGTTAAAATGTGTCAAAGGAAAAAATAAAGTGAAATGAAAATGGAAGTACTGTTGAAAGAAAGTGAAAGTACGCTTTTTGTTGATGTTTGGTTGTTGCAGGAAAATTGAATGATTCTGAATGAAAATTCTACATAATGTGTTTGGTTAGCGAAAAAGTCATAAGAATCCTAAACACAATTTCTTATTATACCCTTCTGATATAAATCATATTTATGCTATGTTAAATATTCATTTAGCATATTAAGCCCACAAAATATTATTATAATGACATATAATCACATAAGCAGTTTATATCACATGTGGGACCCACAATATTATTATAATGATATATAATTATTATAATGACATATAATTATTTTAACTTGAAGGGCAAATTTGGAATAGTGACATACAATTATTTTAACTTGAAGAGCAAATTTAGAATAGTGCCCTTTCTTGAAGGGCAAATTTGAAAGTTATAATTATATTAAGCACACAAATTATTATTATAATGATATTTAATTATTGTAACTTGAAGGGAAAATTTGGAATAGTGTATTTTCATTTTCCTTTGACGCAAAATTAAGCCATGAGAGCGAGAAAACAAAAGTGGCCCTTTTTGGCCAAAATTTTTCTTAAAAAAATTGTGGGACCCACGATCTTTTACTTTTCTTGCAAATCAAACATCCAAAGGAAAAAAGAAAAGTGCATTTTCTCTTTCCTATGACGCACTTTGGCGGTAACCAAACACAGCCTTATGGAGTGGTACTGATGAGTTTTTTGGCATGATTCTTATGTACAGTAATCTATGAATAAAAATCAATTTTCATTACATGTTATAAATGTACAATTATTCACATACTATTATGATCAAGAAGTTTAATTAGCAAAATGTCTGCAATATATTCCTGCGATTGTTTTTATCGATACCAGTAGGATTATGCAACAATAATATCGATACAACCGATGACCTATCAATCTAAAAACCCTAAGATACAATCAACCCTAAACCAGCGCCCGACTTAACCAAAACAACCGGTTATGGGTTTGTCAATATCTGAGTGGAGAGTGGTGGATGGATGTTTATTGTCTGCAGCATTTTCCTGTAACACTTCCTGCAATAAGGGTTGCGATTGGTCACTCGGTATTAAAAATCAAAATTTCTTTTATAACAAAATCACATAAAATAGGACCAATCACATATCCTGTTGCAGCAAGTGTGGCAGAAAAATGATGCATAGGATATGTAGCCGTAGTGGAATATTGGTACTGCAGAAAAAATAGCAGAAAAATATTGCAGATGATTTTCTTTCGATTACGAATATAAGAAGCCCCTAATTGAAATATTTTGTACAATGCCACAATTACACCTACCTTTTAGCTACTCTTACACCCACACTGTCATTTACGATAACATTAGATGTTTCTAAAGAATATGATTGATATTACAACAAGTGAACTCGACTCTATTGATTCATACAACAATACTTATATTACAATACCATAACTCAGGTACATATCTAAAATAAATAAATAAATAAATTCAAAGAATATTACTACATACAAGTGTAAAACTAAGGAGTAATATGATGATTGATTGCAAATATCAGGAAATATTTGAGTTCTCGTAGAATATGAAAAATCTGGTTTGCACTTGGAGAGAGACGTACGGCATACCACGCTCACCACCACCACCACCTCCTCCTTCTCCTGATTCGAAGATGCTATCATAAAGACATATATAAGATCAGATATATATTTCCTTTAGTTGCCATTAACCAAAAACAGAAATGAGTATGTGCTTCGGGGTTAATTTAAATTACTTGTGAAGAAATGAGGTTATGATCCAAATAAGCTTCTGCTCCGCAAGATGTTTGTTTTAATTAGGAGAGCACATGAAACAAATTTTTGGCGCTGAAACTTAGTATGTGCTGTGGGGTTAATTTAAATTACTTGTGAAGAAATGAGATTATGATCAAAATAAGCTTCAATGTATAAGTTACGTTTCACCAAGTTTCTGTATTGGTGTTTCCTCAAATACTCATTTAAATGATCTTATAGGTCAAAAACTGCCTACTAAATGACAACTATATCCTTGGTAGTAAATAATACAAATTAAATTATAATTAAAGTGATTTTTTTTATTTTTCATTAAGTTATAATTATTATTTCACATTAAAAATGTGTAAAAGACTTCATGTAAAACTAGAAAGTATTAAAAACTGTTTACAATTTGTTTAATATGTTGTATTTGACCATATATATGGTGTCTATATTAGGGGTGCAACTTGGGTCGGGCTAACCCCGAATCCAAACCGACCCAACCCAACTTTGGATCAATTTCTTTGGGTTGAAAAAAGTCAACCTGAATTAATTTGGTTCGATTTTGGGTTAGGGTTTCTGGTAACCCAACCCGAAACCTAAAACGAATTAACTCAGTTAAAATTTAGGGGTTTATGAAAACCCCTCTAAACTTCTGAAAATGGGAAACATCACTTAATATTTTTACCTGATGCCTGAATCATAATAGTGTTTATGGTTTAATAACCAATCTAGCTACCCTCATATTTACGGTTTGATAATAATGTTTAATTGCAATATGCTTTGTTGCAGTACTTGAATGTCTTGGGCAAGTTAGATTTGAATTTTACATATTTGCACATTGTTCAAGTTGGTTTAAGTCCAAATATAAGACTCAAGTTGTGATTGTGCTTATCAACTCAAATTAACCCGACCCGAACCAACTCAAAATTGCAATTTGGGTTGGATTTGGTTGAGTTTAGGGTTTACAAAATTAAATCGGTTTGGTGTTTGGGTTTCATAGTTTAGGTTTCAAATTGGGTTTGGGTTGACCTTCAAGGACCTCAACCCAATCCGAACCGAGTTGCATCCCTAGTTTATTTATATGGTGTTATGTTGAAGGATAAGAATATCAAACACTATTTTGAAAGGAGATTTTGAAATTAAATTTTAATATCTTGATCAGTATCTTTTGTTGCCGTGTTACCTTATCTTCTATCTCATTTGGTAATTCCTTAATTCTCCCTTGAATTTATTTTTTATTTGATAAGCTGGGTGTTGGAAAATAATGGGAGATTAGAAGTATGAAGGGTTGAAACAATATGCATCGTTGATCAGCATATTTTAAGGTACGATTTATGATTCATTGGGATTCTTAGATGTGCACCATCCAATCACAACAGGACATTTTGTATATAAGAACTAATGATGCCAAACACATGAAAACCTTGTTATATCCTCTGAATCGGATCTGATCAAATGAATGAAATGGGCTAGAACTCTAGTCTATTTATAAACTTGCATGTACGATATTGATCAAACGGCCTAGATCAAATTTGAATAACTAGGTACATGACTCGTCACCCCACTATCGATAAGGTGTGTGCACAGTCCTACGATTAGGATGGTACCACAAAGCCCTTGCACCTCCTTGCACACTCATGTACAATGAGACCCAATCATTCGTTTTGCTTTTAAATACATAATTTCAAAGGAATTTTTCTTATATAAAAAGCCTTTACCTTTTTTGTAGTTATCTAATGTACAACAAATGAGGCTATACAAAACAAAACTTTCAACAAATGACATAAAATACTGACTAAACTCATTTTAAAAATCTCCAAAACACTGGATACTTGAATTTATATGTGGTCCACCTACTTTAGGGAGGAGTCCTGCCTTGTGAGAATCAATCTCAGTTCCTAGACATTACCGTCAGGACAGTCCTAAGCATTATTCCTTTTATGCTACCTTGATGAACAAACAAAAATGTAAAATCTGAATTGATCACAGAAAAAAAAAAAGTGTTTATATGAACCACACAATCAAATGTAATTATCTTAGCGGGGATATATGTTATGTGTGCAAGCCTCCACCAAAGAAGAGAGACCGTAACGGTCGCTTTTAGCTTTGGGCATGAGAAGGCTCTCTCTACATGTGCAACGAGTGGCCTTTAAACCTTCTGAGAAAGTGGAAAAACAAAAAAAAAGAGGCCATAGAGATACTGAGACCTTTCTGCCACCATCTCCTGTTGATTCTTCAGCACTTGTATTCAGCCAGAAATACGTCTAGATTCACTGGGAAAATGTCTTTCAGGTATCCCCTGGAGTTCCCTTTAAGCACTTCAGTAGGAGGACCTACCAAGAGGAGATAAAACCCTACTGAAGTGTTTGGGCGAACTCTGGGTGACCACCTGATACTACTAGTACTCACCATTACAAGTGATCTCTGTTTGTAATCCCAGGCAGTCCATCAGATTCATCACTAATCCCTCTTTACTTATAGGCATTAGGGTTTTAAGTACTGTTCAGTCAGAAAGGTCGAGAGATTCATCTACTTTTTCTTCACTTATTTTTTATAAAATATTGTTTACCGATATGACTGCGTTGTGACTTCCATTCCATTTTCTTTCTTTTTTTTTCGTTCTTCTTTCCGATGTATCAAAATATATATATATATATATATTTTCTAATTATTTTTTTTGGTAGGTCCGCGGGGAATCAAACACCGAGGACCCTGATTCCTCGCGGACCCTGACCCCTCTTTTTTGACAAAGGTGGGAGAAATCTCTATCAGGCCTTGGGTGTGACAACCAAAAGCTTTACCACTATGACATCCGGCACCTTTCTATCAATAGATATTAAAAAGCAAACATTTAGATGCATTGGAGGTAAGTGAGAGTACGTATATTTAGAAACGTTGGATCGAAATAAGATGCATCGTATGCATTATACCTTCAACCGAGCACAACTTTATGTTCTGTTGGAATTATGCTTATAATATATATATCCACGGAATGCTCTCGATGAAATCTACAAGATTCATAGCTTTGTTGAAATGTGAATTGTTTTTCAGCCATTTAAAATCGTTTATACCCTCAAAACGTGTTTTGAATTTCTTTTTTCTTTCTTTTATCCTTTTTAGTAACTTTTAGTTTTAACGATTTTTTAACAGTTTAGTAGGAAAGATGTTATAACCAAGGAATATGTTTTAGAGAAAATACTTAAATTTATTTTATTGCATTTAGAACCTCTCTATTGTTCCTACTGTTTTTTAAGGTTTTCCTTGAACCTGAGCAACTCGTAAAAGATTGTGTGTTATGTGATCAGATTCATCAATCACGTTTTTCTTCATCCTACCTCACCTTTTTACCCTACAAAATATTTTTTTTTTCCTTCGTCTTTTCACAGGATGAGATGGTATGCTACCGCACAACGAGTTGCTTCTTATTCATGTATTATGGGACAACCGGACAACAGTTAGGGATTTATGTTTCGGGCTTATATAAAGCACAGACCCAGCCCGAGTTAGGGGACAAGATCGGACAAGTTTTCAATAGGTTGGTCGGAGTTCGACCTAAATCTTATCAACAATATGGTATGGTATTGAAATAGATATGCTTTATGAATTTTTCTTTAGAATAATATTCTTATAATCTTTTTCTATTCAACAGTTTTTTTTTTTTTTTTTTCTTTTTTGCAGTGTAATCAGATCCATCGAATTCTTCCTAATGTCTAAATATTTTCATTTTTTTAATTTAATAACTATTTTAATAATTTACCACAGACGAACTGGGAATCTACACCAACATTGTCAACTGTGGGCGCGTGAACTTCACTTGCACCGTCAAAGAAGACGACCACCGCCGATGAATGGGTGGCAATGGATGCTGGCACCGGCCGAAACCAATGGTCCACGGCTAATCCTAGCAATACCACGAGCAACAGCACAGTGAATGTGGCTCACGGTGTGCTCTTTGCTGGCTATACGGATGGGCGAGGAGGCGCAATGGATGTCAAAGAGTGGAAAGATACTATGGTCGTATGACACAGGCGCTAGCTTCTGTACCGTCTCATGAACTATATATGTTGTTTGAATTACAGATAGGCTTTGCATTAGAATAAGAGACGCCAATATGTAATGTTGGAATTATAAGTTTCATGGAGTGTTAAGTACTGATGAGTCTTTGGCGTGATTCTTATGTACAGTAATCTATGAATAAAAATTAATTTTCATTACATGCATATTATAAAAGTACAACTCACAGACAAGTTTCCTGCGATTTTTCTGGTGATACTAGTTAGATTCTGTCACGGTAATACTGACGAAACCGGTGACCTGTTAATCTAAAAATCCTAATAAGACAATCAACGGCGCCCACCTTAACCAAAACAATCGGTCACTGATTTTGTCGGTGTCAGAGTGGACAATGGTGGATGTATGTGTGTGTGTTGTTAGAGACTGATGTTGTTGAGGCATTCAGAAAATACTGATGAACCACCCATCGACTCCGCCTATCGAATAAGGGAGTCCAAGGGCTTCGCCCCCAATCCGAAGGGTTGGAGGGTATAATAATAATTTTACATGTTATTTTGGTTAGCCCTAATTACAAGATATTTATCATACTTTTTGTCATTGTTCTTGTAACACTTTTTCTGAAGCCTTTGAGAATAGTAGAACCTTAGCTTGTGTGAATATGTGGACGTAGGCACCATTGTCGAACCACATAGAATCATTATCTTGTGTGCATGATTTGTGTTCTTGTTCTTTGTTTTATCCAATTGACGATATGTTCTATAGAGAGAAAAAATAATAATAATGAGATAAGATGTTAGTTTTAATTAATGCTTCATTTCCTGAAGCTGTTTAAATCCAAATGATATCACCATCATGCGTTTGACTGGGCATCCATTTTTTTTAATTAATGCTTCGTTTTTCGAAGAGGCTTTCCTTTTACCGACGCTGAAACTTAGTATGTGATATGGGATTAATAAAAATTATTACTTATAAAGAAATAGAGCTATCCAAATAAGCTTCCATGTAAAAATGAGGTTTCACCAAGTTTCTCTATTAGCAATGTTCAATCACACAACCCGGACTCTTCAAAAGTTTTACTCCTCAATTAAATGATCTTATAGGTCAAAAGTTGCCTATTAAATGACTACTATATCCTTTGTAGTAAATAATTAATTCAAATTAATTTATAATTAAAGAAGTGACTTTTTTTATTTTTCATTAAATTATAATTATTATTCATATTAAGAATGTGTAAAAGACTTCTTGTAAAACTAGAAAATATTAAAAACTGTTTACATTTGTTTAATAGGCTTTGTTTGGCCATATATAGGGTGTTATGTTGAACGATAAGGATATCATATACTATTTTGAGGGGAGATTTTGAAATTAAATTTTAAGATAAATTACATTGACATCGCCTTAGGTTTGACATAATGGCACAAGTACCCATCAAACTTTGGCCATTTTAATCAATACGCTTATTGGAAAAATTAGAGAAGATGTATCGATCTGTAACATAGGATCTATCAATCTGCAAAATCATTAGAAAGAGTGAATACAATTTAATTGAGCAATTGAGTAAGCTATCGTTCCAGATATCAATATTGCCATTGCTACTATACTCTGAAAAACATAAGAATGCTCTTTTAAAAGTTCCCAATGATTCTCATGTACAGAAACTGTCTCCAGATGAACTCGAACATCTCGTGGGCCTAATCTTGGCCTCCAATGTCATTATTTTCATTGACGAAGCGTTGGGACTATCCGGACCAAATGCGCATCTCGAGCCACTTAACATCATTGCCGTGTGTAAGAACATGATAGTGACTCGAGATCTGATTGATAATGGATGCCCTAAATGTTTATCCATTGACAATACTTTTAAAATTGAAATTAGATGATACCTACATTCAGCACACGTGAAAGATTGTAAGAGCTTTTGACAATACCAAGAGACAATCCTTGGGGGGAATTGATTTGTCGGTAGCTATTGGTCCATTTGCTTTTGATGTTTTTTTGAGGTGCTTGACATACTAGCGCTTTGAATTTCCTCTTAGAACGGTTTTGGATTCACATAACAGAGGCGGTACCTTCTTCATTACGCCAAAGGTTCAAATACATTGTAGATCAGCGGGTAGTAGCTGAAAACCTAACTTCAAAAATAAGAAAACCAGATGTGCCGAATGTAGATGTGGATCTTTATGCAAACAAGGTTATGTTTCATTCTTTTCGATATGAATCAATGAGTACTACATACCAAAGGGAAAAGAATTAAACAAACCAAGGTTGTCAGCAATAAATTTGATGATTGGAAAATTTTCAAGGACTTGAAATTCATCCCGGGCAAAGGGTTGGGAGTTAACCAATAGTGTAGAGTGAAGAGAGTTGAAATGAAGCCTTCAATGCAGTGGTTTGGTCTGGGTTTGAAGCCAATTTGGAAAGATTGGAGAGATAGAAGTGAAAAGAAGAGAGAACAAAGGAAGGCTCGTTATGAAGGCAGGGCCTCAAACAATTAGATCTTAAAGACTATTTCACACCTTAAACCAATGGACGGTGATGACTCCAATCGACCTAGGATCCACCTGACTCGAGATCTTCACATTGACCATAATACCCCAGTATGCTAAAAGTATATAAATTTAAATTACTAATTTATTGTATAATTATAAGAGAGTTGGAGTTCTCACAATTTTTAATGTTTTGGAAGGTTACAATTTTCAATGTAACGAAAACTTCCTTTTCCTTTCATATAAGGACCTATTTTGTTTTTAAGATCATTAAACAAGGTATATAAGGGTATTTTCGTCCTTCAAATATACTGCTATAAGCAAAAAAGCAAATATCTTATTACATTATTCATTGTTACTAACAAAAGGGATTTGTTGTAATATGCTTTCAAATTATAAGGGAGGTGTTAGTGACGGAAAAAAAAATTATCCCTGAACAAGATATTTGTTATGTACCCAAACACCACTCATTCAATGACGTGTATGCATGATTGATGGGACCAACAACTACAAAATAAAGATGTGATTTAAATAATGTTGGGGTACATAACAAATACCCTGTTCAGATATAAAATTATTTTCTGTTTGAAATGGCCAAAGTTTAAGGCCATCATTCCAAATCGAGGTGTAAATGTAATTTATCCTAAATTTTAATATTTATACAAGAAGAAATTGCAAATGATACCTTGTTTATATGTTACCTTATCTTCTTCTCTGTCATTTGGTAATTCCTTTATGCTACCTTGATTTTTTTTATTATTATTTTTTTTATTTTTTATCTTTTTTATAATTTGAGTATATATACTTGGTTTATATGTGGACCACCTCCTATAGCTATAGGGAAGACCCAACCGGTAAGAATCCTGCCTTATGAGAATCAAACCTCAAGTAAATATACTTATCCTAGCTGGTTGTGTGATGTGTGCAAGCATCCACCAAAGAGAGACCGTAACGGTTGCTTTTACCTTTGGACATGGACTCTCTCTCTCTCTCTCTCTCTCTATATATATATATATATATAGATATATATATATATATATATATACGTGAGGAAGGAATGAATGGCTTTAAACCTTCTGAGAAAGTGAAAAAACAAAAAAGAGAGGACAGAGATAGACATCGAGACCTTTCGGCCACCATCTCCTCTTGATTCTTCAGCCCTTGTATAAAGCCCAGAAATACGTCTAGATTCACTGGGTAAAGCTTAGCCTCTTCCATTTCTTTCCTCTCTAACGATGCCTTACTGATAAGGGCCATAAGGCTCGCTCCACTAGATGTCTAGATCTCTCTCTCTTGACTACATGAAACTTGCATGAAGTACTTGTCTATAAATAGCGATCAAATGAAGCAGCAGTAAGCAAAGCAAAAGAAAAGCAGGAGATATATATGGGGGAATGTCTCGTCTTTCAGGTATCCCCTGGAGTTCCCTTCAAACACTTCAGTAGGACCTTCTAAGAGGAAGATAATAAAACCCTTCTGAAGTGTTTGGGGGAACTCTGGGTGGCCACCTGATACTACTACTACTCACCATTACAAGTGATCTCAGTTTGTAATCCAATGCAGTCATCCTCTTAAACTTGCAGGCATTACGTTTCCATGAGTACTGTTCAGTCATTAAATTAGTCTAATCATGAGAGTATGTTTTATCTCTCTTTCTTTTGTCTCATCTACTCATTTTTCAATTTTATTATTATTATTATTATTATTATTTTATTAAAATATAGGTAACTACGGATGCTTACTTGTAAGCTTCGGAACTAAATAGCTTTAGTCTATTAAGGAAAAATTGCTCATATACCCTACTTTATAGGTTAATTTATCAAATGGTATATTGACCAAGCTAAATTACCTCTCAAGTATCAAAATATTTACATAATTACCTTTTGATCCTGTAGAGGATATATCTGACATTTTTATAATAGTTACTTTTTAAAAAAATTAAAAATACCTATTCTATCATTAAGCCCTTTGCACACATAGTGTGCATCCTTGCACCACCACCATGCCACCAAAACCCACCACCACCACGCCACCACCACCACCATTGCACACTAATGGTGGGTGGTGGGGGTGGTGGTGCAAGGGATGCATACTAAGTGTGCAAATGGCTTAAAAATAGAATAGGTATTTTTAATGTTTTAAAAAAACAACTATTATAAAAATACGGATATACTCTACAAGACCAAAAGGCAATTATGTGAATATTTTGATACTTAAGAGGTGATTTAGCTTGGTCAATATATCATTTGGTAAATTGACATGTAAAGTAAGGTATATGTGCAATTTTCCGGCTTTTAAAGAGTACTGGAATTGGAATAGCGACCTGCACTAAATTGAGTTGTTATTTTATATATATATATATATATATTGTAGCTTTTCTCTTGTAGCTTTCCTCTGATATCAAAACATGTCCTATGGGCCTACAGTTAGGGGCTTATGTTTGGGCTATTTTAAGTACAGGCCCAGCCCGAGCTAGGAGACAAGGTCGGACAAGATTTTTTAGGTCGATCAGCATTCGAGCTAAAGTCCGCTAAGCTTTCCAATAGATCCATTTCTTTTATCATAAACTGTTTACATAGATTAGAAGGTATTCACTGAACCAACCCCGAGTCCTGCTCAAGATTTACGAGTCCAAACTGAGCTGGGCAAAGTTCAACCCGGCTCGGGGGTACATAAAATTCCCGGTTCGGGCATATAATTATTTTCCCCCCACATGCCTGCTTCATTTCCAATAACAATGGATGTTTCTAAAGAAAGAGATTGATGTTCTAACAAATAATCCAATTCTACTGATGCATATATATATAAGAATATTTAAAGTAACAAAATTCAGGTTCCAAAAAAGAAATTCAACATTCAAGAGTAAAAGTGATCGAGAAGTAACAAGGCAGCGATCGATTGCAGAAATCACGAGAGCACGCTAAATGCCTGCGCTCCTCTAGCGACCTTGATGAATACATCCTCCAAGGTGGTGTCAGCAAGTCCCCATGCTTGTATCACGATCCTGGTCTTTGCATCCTCAACTGCTCGGAAAACATCGGTAATTCTGACCTCTTGCTTTGGCAGCTCGAACTTCTGGGTTCCAGATATATGATATATCTTGTTTGCACTTGGAGAGAGACGGCGTACCAAGTTCTCAACCTCTTCCTCCTGTTGATTCGAAGAAGTTGTCATCGTAAAGACGTAAGATCCTCCGTATCTAGCCTTCAACTGTCATTCACCAAAAACACAAACATCCTGCTCGTCAAATACGCGCCAGGGTTTTAAGTTTTCAACAACCAGCCGAATAACATTGTTTCATGCTGTGTTGGATGTTAATAACACCTTTTAATGTATAAACTATCAGTGCTCAGGACAGTAGTGTAAAGTATCAGCCGATCCCTAGTCGGATCGGCTCAGGACGAGCCACGATCCCAAGCCGACCCTAAATTGTTAAAAATTCTCCAACTCGGTTTTGGACAAGTCAGATCGGACAATGCAATATGGATCGTCCGACACCCCTTAAAAAAACTCAGATTTTTTTTAAAAAAAAAAAAATGCTGCCCATGTTTTGGATCGCCCGATCCAGAGTCAGATTGCTGATACCGAGTTTAAACACTATGCTCAGGACTGGTTGTGAATTCCCTGTACAGGAAACCACCACTTCATCTACAACAGCTATTAACATTTCCTGTCTAGTTAACTGTAGACCTGACTTTCAAACTCAAGATTACGACCGAAATGAGCTACAAACTCCAGTTTAAGGAGACTTTAAGGAGACGTATATAAGTGTTCATTTTTTAAAATCAAACTAACAACATTGTTACCACTAATGTTATGGAGCTTAGGAGTAAGGTAGGTCTCATAGAATCTGAGAGATTTAGCAGTATATATGATAGGTTTCAAGGGTTCATTCTTTAGATCAAATTTACAACACTATCACCACTAATGCTATTAAGATTAGTAGTATGAACATTTTGTTTAAACTCAGTATTGGATCGGGGATCGTCCCGGTCCGATACTGAGTTGGATTGGCAATCCGACTCTGGATTGACCGATCCAAAACATGGCCAGAATTTGTTTTTTAAAAAATCAGAAAATTTTTAGGGTTGTCGATATTGGATCATCCGATCTGACTTGGCCGAAACCAAGTCAGATCATCTAGATCGGACATCTAACTCGGTTTCGGACCAAGTTGGAGAAGTTGTAACAATTTAGGGATTGGCTTGGGATCGTGGCTCGTCCCGAGCCGATCCCTAGTTGTATCGGCCGATACTTTACACTATGAGTATGATAGGTCTCAGAGTGTCTGCAGACACTCTGAAAATGAAGAAGCTTGTGAAATCTAACAATTAGTATTCTCACCTCTGTATGGCATCACAATCCAAAAGACAAGTACACAATCTATTCCACGAAAAAGGAAAAAACCAATTACAGCCATAATATAGATGAATAAATATCAAAGTAAATACCTCTTTGGGATTTCCTATGCACTGCAAGCTACCATCTACAAAGATCCCCAATCGATCACACAAAACCTCTGCCTCTTCCATCGAATGTGCTGAAACCACCAAGCATTTTGTTTATGGTTAGAAGGTAGAAAAAGACGGGAAAAAAGATAATATGATGCTCAATTTAACAAAATCAAGTGATTTAGTAAAAATGCGTGCGTGCATGCAATCCTGTGGATATAAGCTCTGTTATTAAAATCTAACGATTCAATTCGATTTGACCCTAGATTGATTCAAATCAGAGAAAAAAAATCAATCTATGTTTCAATCTATAATATTTACACATTGAATCTTATGATTTACGATTTAATCGTAAGACTCAAATGATTCAACTCTACAACACTAAAAAAAATTCACTTCTTTTTTTTACTGGAAGAATTCCCCTTTTTGGGTTTGATCCTTGTTTATAAAGAACATTGTACTCCAAAATGATTAAATATGAGTACAGAAACATAGTTTACTAATTTTAAACAATAAAAATTCCTTTTCCTAAGATAAATCCCAAAACCTGCTTCTACAAAAACTATTAGGACTCTTATAATTTACGATTCAAAGTTACGATTCGATTCTAAGTGGACCCTAACGATTTTCGATTCAATTCACGATTTGACAACCTTGGATACGAGGACGTGGAGGTGACCTACTTAATTGGTGATAGCAGGATAAATCCTGTTGGGTGATGCAAGTATGGCATTAATAGGGGGAAAGGGGAAAGATATATTACTAGTAAGAATGATTGCCCGGTCTCGCTTTGCACGCTTCACAACATTCCACAAATTGTTTCTTGAAGCTGGATCTAATCCTGTACTAGGCTCATCCATATATACAACCTTGCAAGATTTCCAAGATAACACATGATTATGCACATAGCCAGGAGGTCTAAATAGTCAAAAAAAATGAGGATTAGCATCACAAGTTAGACAGGAGATCGAGACATACTTTAGGATCCCCGATCAGCGAAATGGCAACACTAAGCCTTCGCTTCATACCTCCACTATATTTGCCAGCTGGTTTATCAGCAACACCTCCATGAAATAGGTTTACACTCATAAGAGATTCTTCCACTGCCTGCCACAACACAATATAACAAAGACAAAATGAAACTCAAAACTTTTCCTGCTAAAAATTGCCACCAAACTACATAATTGTTCAATACAAAAGTACTTTTTCACAAGATTAATTAACAACTCCATCACATAGTGTTTAAACTCGGTATTGGATCGGGGATTGTCCCGGTCTGATACCAAGTTGGATTGCCGATCCAACTTGGAATCGGACGATGCAAACATGGCCCAAAAGTTCTATTTTATTATTGAGGGGTTCCGAACGATCCATATTGGATCGTCCGAAACCGAGTCAGACCGACTTAGAGAATTTTTAATAAATTATGGATCGTCTTGGGATAACAATTTGTCCCGAGTTGGATCGCCCAATCCTTTACACCATGCCTCCATCAGCTTCCAGTTCATCTTTCTCTCCCACATTATAGAAATTTTGCATTTGTTGTAGAAGTGGGGTTGGCATATGACTGTTCTTCATGTTTCTCCTTATGGAAATTTATTGTTAGTATCATAATTCGGTAGCTGATACATAGAAACTTCTCAAGAAAGGCAGCACATGTTAGTAGCAGTACACATTCAGAGAGACCTTACCAAGGAGGTCACCTAGTCCTAGGTCAATAGTTCACCTGATAAGATGATTGTACTTTTCTTGAGACTAAACATACAGACAAGCATCATGTTTCCAGTAACAAAGAATTTACCACACATGGACACTAGATTTATATTTAACAAAAAAGGGGGGAAGAGGTGATGGTGATGTAGACTTACTTGCATTAAGGCAGAACCACTCAGGTTCTTTAGTCGGCCATAAAATAGTAGGTGCTCCCTTCCTGTTAGTCTTTCCCACAGCATGCTGCATCATAGTTACAGAAAATAAAAACAATGAAGAGGACTTTTATAAACTGTTAC
>JAUPMG010015315.1:0-15440 GCA_031762675.1 Pachysandra terminalis
TCGAAGTCTGTTCTAGAGAGCAGATAGATGTGACTTCGAGGATCCATTGAGATTATAACTATTTGAGGAGTCCATTACAGGTAGCATGCCCCTAAATACGTCATTCGAGTAAAATGAGGTTCATTGGGGGAAGAGTAAGATTCTCATTCCCTCGGGTGCCCAGAAGGCAGTTTGTCTTGGAAACATAAGTCCTTAGTCTTTTGAATATTTGAAAAGGAAAGAAGGAACGTGTTCGTTGGGTTTGGAACATGTGGCGTTCCCCCACAAGCTGAAATTCAAAAAGGTTACTTCCTTGAGAAGCTATTGCCTTTTTTGGTGATAGGAACGGTCAGATATCTCTATGTCATTTCAAATCTTACCTTTTCACCAAACGATCTAATCACTATACGCGGCTGCTGACAGCTAGCACGTGAAAGGGATGGTTGTACAGCCGTTACAGCTTTATGAATGATTCAGTGTATGCGGCTATACCCAAAACGTGTATACGCACTCTTAAGAAAGTGCCACGTGGGAAGTGGCGTTAATTAGCCCGTCTGATCACTAGCATTAAGTAATTAACATATATTACTTTATTTATGATAATATGTATATTTTATAACTATTTATTTTGATGTATCTTTTATCAGGTTAAAGAATAAAATAGAACAAAATCGTATATAATAAAAAAAACGCCATATATTCATTTAATGGCGGGCTAAAAACTGCGGGTATAGTTATACTACCTAGGGGCAGAATTTTGTGGCGGGCAAAGAAGTGCGGGTAAAGGTGAACAATGTTGTGGCGGGCAAACAACTGCGGGAATTTTGTGGCAGGCAAAGAAGTGCGTGTAGAGGTGAACAATGTTGTAGCGGGAAAACAACTACGGGTAAAGATATACTATTTACCTGCCACTAAAACAATATATAACTGCTACGTATACATTTAGTAGCGGTCAAAAAACCGCAACTAAAGATGGTCTTTAGCGTCGGTACATCTAACCGCAGCTAAAGGTCAATCCTTTAGTGTCAGTCGACACAACCGCCATAACTACAACCACTAATACAATTTGCTACGACTACTATAGTGAGGGCCGTAATTATCGCCGCAAGCATCATTAATGGCGGTTTTTAAGTCTTTAGTGACGGTCACCGACCGTCGCTAAATCTTCCATCGTTTGTAGTGAATTGTGATAAAAGACATATTTGAGGTGCTTCTAGTATATTTTCTTGAGAGTGTGTTTGGCTTAGGCATCCTAAAGCTCGTAGATATGTTTATGATGGATGGGTTATATTTTAAGGTTCTAATATGTTGATGAGGAGCTTAGTGCCTGTGTGCCCAACTTGTATTACTTCATTTACCTGTAGGAATATAACTGCCCTATTATCCTTATAATACTATAAGTATATAGATATATTAGTTGCTTGTATACTTTGAATTGCTTAGTAGGATAGATTATGTGACTGTGCCCATATGTTTGGCGATTTGAATATATGTATGTGAAACCTTGTTTGATGCATTAATAAATGGATTTGAATTTGGATGTTGCATATGGACCTTCCGGCTATGATAGCCTAGTCTAATACCCCACATGATACCTTTGGGTTTAGACAAATACATGGGATATTTGACTTGAAAGCCACTATAATCCTATGAGAGGACCCTGTGATCGTACCCAAGCTGAGGGTGAACCCACATAGGAAGGCCTCTACAGACTTGAGGGATGATGGTTACCTAAGGATCAGCACGTTGGTGTAAGATTGGAAGATGGTAAACTATCCCAAGGATTCGCACTTTAGTGTAAGCTTGGGAAATAGTGAGACCATGTTATATTTTCTATTGGATTGTGAATATGTAAGATTCCCTGAAGGAATTGACATGTGGATGTGAGCTTTAGCCACGATCCCGTGATAGAACATAAGTGGGGAATTGTGCCTCCTAGGTTGAAAACCCATAAAACTATGTTATACACATAGAATAATCATATTCCTTGAACTGTTATGACGGGGGATGATTTCAAGTTGCTAGAACATCCTGAGTTGAATTCAAGTTGCTGGGACACCCCGAATAGAGATTGGGATCACGTAGGAGCTTACGATTTTTCACTTTCCATACAGCGTTTGCATTTCACTGGCATTTGCATATCTGTGTTGATATTATTGTGAGAGCCTTGTGTATGAAACACTTGGCCTAACTTTCATATAAAAATCTTTGCATATAGTTGTAGGGTTACTGACCATTGAGTTATACTCTATGAGAATGGGAGAGAACTTTAGATTGTGTTTATTTATAATTAAATGCTCACACTGTTCACCACTTGAACATATACTGCTCATTACACATTGTACACTTTTCGCACTTTTCTCATAATGTTGGAACATGAGTGAATACACTTCATTGAAAGTTTACTCATTCTGGCTTCCAGCTTATGTGTGTTGTTTATATTTCAGATTCATGAGCATAAATGCGAAGAGAGAGACTGGAATGGGTAGCGTACTCTGGTAGAATCATTGGTATACTCTAGGAGTAGACTTTATTTTCCTAGAATCGTTTCCTTTTCAGCTTCGGTAGTGTTAATTACTTATATCTTACTAGAACTATTAATAACTTCCACTTATACTTTGACCATTGTTATCCGCACTCGTAGAAATACGAGGTGAAGGTTGCGAATAAATCAGAAATCTCATAAATTGGGAATTTCTGGTTTGGTTCGTGACATATGTTTCCTCTTACTGAAGAGAATTCAAAGGCTAACTACCTCTTGATGGTGAACTCGAAGGAGTTATATCCTCCTGCTAAGGTGAATTTGAAGGCTAACCACCTTCAAATGGTGAACTCGAATGAGGTATTTTTCCTCTTACTGAAGTGAACTCGAAGGCTAACCACCTCTAGATGGTCAAATCCTCAAAGGTTAGTCACCTCAAAAAGACTAAGGATTTTGTCCTCTTCGAAGGACAAATATGGGTTTACCCCCTCGAATGCACTCTTAAAAGCATTAAAATTGCGAAGTAGAGTTCGAAGTCAATCTTATTCATCCTTAAAAATTGACTTCGAGTAATATTTTGGACAGACCTTGACTTCTAAAGCAAATCTCTAATGGAAAGAGCTTTAGAAGTCAAAATTACACCATCTCTGGGAAACGGTTCTTGAAGATAATTTTCTACGAACTTTGAGAAACTTCTCTCACTTTACTACAAATGAGCTCACAAGGGAACATATTTACTTCTGATTTCAATAAAGTTGAGGGCACTCGGATTGGTTACTATAGCTATAAACCTTAAAGGATTCCAAGGTAAACTCTTCTTTACAGGCTCTAATGATCATGAAAATGAGTTCCCTGCTGAGAAACTCAACTTCGAGTTCTCTATAGGTAACTCAAGAATACACTGGTCACCTTATAAATGCACAGAGTTATTTTTGGCCTCCTTCGAAGGAAGATAGCCCCTAAAGGGAGTTTCCTCGAGATATACGAAGTCCATAAAGGTATTTTTGACATTTAAGTGACTCCTTTACTTTAAAGTTTATTGAGATAGATTTCTCAAAATGAACAACACGTGATAAAACCTCAGCTACTTATAATATATGTTGTCTAGCTTATCTAAAGGATTTTTGTCTTATCTAGAATGACAGCAAGAATGAAAACGTTGCTTTTAGATCTTTGTGCATGTAACACGTGTCATTCTATCCGTGCTCTTCTAGATCTAAAATAATCTATCACAGAGTAAGTTCTCATATTTGAGCTGACTCATCCGACATTCTATAAATAACTTAGACGTGTTGAAATACGCGTGGCATTTAGGATATGCTTTAATGCATGGGGATATTCTGAAGCACCTCTCTGGATACTTGACTGAATAACACTTGTCATAATTTAGATATATTTATGTAAGCTATCTACATGTGACTCAGCTTCCACATGGAACCTTCTCATTGAAGACTTCAAGGCCAAGTCTACTTAGAGGCCAAGTAAGAAAAAGCTATAAAAGGACTGGCCCAGAACAAAATAAGGACACAACATCTCTCATCTCGAAAACATCTGAAAGAGAGAGGAGGCATCTCTCGAATCGAAGCATCAGAACTCTAGATCACGAGACAATCTCTCAACAATCAGACAGCCTCTGAGCATCTGAAGAATCTGAATTATTTGAAAAGCAAAAGGAGGAGAGGGAAGATCGCATCTTGTTGTTATGCTTGAGACTCTTGTATCCGAAGGAAACATCTCTTTCCTTCCATCTCTTTATTTCTTCATCTCCCACCTTTCTTTTTTTATTTCCTTCTTCGTCCCCGTATGATTGGGGTGTTCATTGTATTCCCTATACTTCTAAATAGTAGAAAAGACCTCCTACGAGGCGATTCTCATGGACTAGGCATATTGCCGAACCTCGTAAAAAAATCTGCGTACTTCTCAACACTGGCTCACCCCCTTATTTTACATTGGTAGCCCCCTCATCCTACTCTTCTTCTTTCTTTTTTACGTTTGTAGATGATCGACGTAGTGTCATCCGAACGGCTGTGCGACGGTTTAGGCGGATGGTTGGGATGCCCTGCGTGCCCAAACAAGACCTTATCCAACTCCGGGCAATGCGGGAGCGACCGGCACGCGACATTGTCACGTGCTTGTGCGGTTTAAGCCCCTTTAAGCAACTCGATCCTGATCGGTGGCTTAAAGTGGTGGTAACCCCCTCCTCTTACTCTTCTTCTTTCTTTTTTACGTTTGTCGATGATCGACGTAGCGCCGTCCGATTGGTCGCGCAACGGTTTAGGCAGACGATTGGATGCCCTGCGTGCCCAAATAAGACATTATCCAACTCCAAGAAGTGCGGAAATGATCGACACGCAACGTCGTCACGTGCTCACACGATTTACGCCCTTTAAGCAGCTCGATCCCGATCAGCGGTCACTTCCGCACGTGTCTGGGCATGCGGGACGTCCTAACCGTCCGCCTAAACTGTTGCGCAGCCGTTCGGACGGCGCTATGCCTACTCTCGACAAACATAAAGAAAGAAAAGGGAGAAGGGAGAGAGCCAATGTAGAGAAGTACACAGAATTTTTACGTGGTTCGGCAATATGCCTAGTCCACAGGGGTCGCCTCGTAGGAGGTCTTTTTCCACTATTTAAAAATACATGAAATATAATGAACACCCCAATCGTATTGGGATGAAGGAAATAAGAAATAAATGAGGGAGAGGAAGGGATAGAAAGATGGAAGGAAAGAGATCTTTCCTTCTATAGTGTTCTTCCTCCCTTTCTCTGATGTTTAGAGCCTTTCTGATTCTCAGATCTTTCAGATTTTTTCGATCCTTTTTTCTTGTGCTAAAGTAGTCCTTATATAGCCTTGTCTTACTTGGCTTCCAATTAAACTTAACCTGTAAGAAAACTTAGGCTTGAAGTATACTTAGCCTGGAAGAAATAAAAATATCTGATGCATTTAGATAGATTATAATAGTCGGGTTGAACCGGGTAAGACCGAGTCGGACCAGTTAGACTGGATTGGACCGGGTCAAACCATATTGGACCGGGTTGGACCAGTTGGACCAGGTCAAACCTGGTCGAGTGACCCATTAGACCCATGGTAACAAGCAGGTCAAGCAAGTGACACGTGGTCAAGCAGGTGACACGTGGCAGCTTAATTAGGTCATTGGATCATCAATAACCCTTTGCCTGACGAAGTGCAAGAAATAAGCTTCGTCAGGCAAGCTAAAGAAGTGACCATACATCATTGTGAAGCCAAAATCTCATGTGAAGGAACCACTTAAGTCAAAGTCAAAGTCTATAATCGAGAAATTTGCAATAAGCGTAACATTCAATCGAGAGACCAGTGTAGCCGCCTGTTCGAACAAAGAGATCTTGGATTCAAGACCTTGCGAACAGTATTGGTTTCATGGCCATAATTCTTGAAAGAGAAATTGTTATTGACGTCCTTGAAAGAGAAACTAAGAACGCAAAGTAGGTGTCCTTAAGGAAAGAAGATAACAATGGTGTAATGATAATTCCATTAATCTCGAATGAGAATGATGTCATCAGAAAAGGAAGACGGGGCTCGGAGGCCACTGTTCCTGTGGGGTATATTGCTCTAAGTCCCTTTTTCCAGGACTAAACGAGGTTGACATAATGTATGATACATATATGATAAAAATGTAAGCAAGTCTTTTACAGGGGACAAATCTGTAACCATTGACTTTTGAGGGGGACTAGCCCAATCATGAATTGACCATCTCGAGGTGGTGCGCCTAATGGCAAGCATAATCATCAATGCTGCTGATGAATAAAGAAGGTGGAAGCATAAGCTATCAACACCGCTAGGAGATATTGAAGTAGCCTGAAATAACCTTCTAATATATGACAATATATAGCAATCTATAGGTTATTATCATGTGACTGTTTGGGGATTTATTGCAATAAATTAAAGAAGTCATTCGAATTCCACAAAATGCTCTTCAAGCCTTTGTTCACTTTCGAGATAATCCATTTTCGTACATTTATCTATACTCTTTCAAGGGAAGTCAGAGTAACTGCATACATCTCATAAGGTGACCAGTATATTATCGAATTACCCATATAGAGACCTTAGATTTAAGTTTCTCAGCAGGCAATTCATTTTCATGATCAATCATCCCTATAAGGAAGAGTCATCATAGAATCCCTAAAGGTTTTTAGATTAAATAACCAACTTGAGTGATCTTGAATTGAACTTAGTGAGATCAGAAATAGATATGTTTCTTTCGTAATGATCTTTTAAATAAAGTGCATAATTAAGTCCACAAGTATGTGCTAATGACGTCATTCGAAGGTGACATATAAGAGTGAGAGTGTAAACATGTCTTTGAAGGCCTTACCTCTTAGGATTTACTTCAAAGTATGATGTGAAATGTTATCTAAGGGTGGTTATCCCCCCTGTGCAATGATGAATTGACCATCTTGTGGTGGTTAGCCGTGAAGAAATAACGAATTGACCATCTTGTGGTGGTTAGCCATGAAAAAATGATAAATTGATCATCCTGTGGTGGTTAGCCGTGAAGAAATAACGAATTAATCATCTTGTGGTGGTTAGTCATGAAGAAATGACGAATTAACCATCTTGTACTGGTTAGCTGTGAAAAAATGAGGAATTAACCATCTTGTGGTGGTTAGCCGTGAAAAAATGACAAATTAACCATCTTGTGGTGGTTAGCCGTGAAAAAATAACAAATTGACCATCTTGTGGTGGTTAGCCGGGAAGATCATAGATAGTAGACGCTAATGTATACTGGCATCAAGTACTTCTATGATGAATTTGTGCTTGTAGTGCCAATGTACAGACTATATCATAGCTAACACATGCATACGTTTATCATAGAAGGCACATAAGTAACACAACAAATATCAATAATTGCATAATGTAGCCCTTAGTCTGTAAGGTGTTGTCATGAGTAGATTTCATATGTATTGAGGAGTTTATACATGAATAATTGACATCACATGTATATATATAGGACATAATACAACATTATTTGCTCATTATGAAAGAACATGAAAAATGTCAATAATAAGAAGTATACGAGAGGTATAATCATATTATTACCCTAGGAAAGAATAGGCATTAGAATGCCTGTGTTTCCCTCAAATGTTGTAAATATAGGGGTACAGTCACGTGGATCTTCTGTGCGGGTCATATGTAGACCACGCATTCGTACTTTGTACGTGAGCAAACTCGCAAGTGCGAGTGTTTTTAAATATATGATCATTTGAAGGTATGTGTACCTTGGAATTCAGATGTATGTTGCATATATGCTAGAGGCATATGTGTGAAAGGTACATCACATGTGTATATGTAGCACAATATTACAATATGGTATTTCACGAATGTGTAACTCGAAGGTTAAGTACCAACTCGAGTGTGTAATACTCGAAGGTGTAATACTACTTATTAGGGTGCCATTGATTCATCAACTGTAGTATAACTTACAATACAAATGATGGAAAGGGCAAAAGAGAAATAAAATAAGAAGGGAATGTCATAATCTCGCAGGTAAGGAACATGGGAGAGATGCATCATAGCATTCTTCATTATCCTGTAATTCATGTATGTTATGCCTACATGTATGCATAAGTGTGAGAAAAAAACTTTTGATTACTTCGAGGGACAAATAGCGAGACCCGAGTTCATTTCCCTAAGGTGCGGAGGGATGGTAGTATAACATGACTATATAGGGGACATGAGGGCCCACTTACAAGTATCCATGTGTAAGGAGAGATATTGGAGGTCCCAAAGCACCAAACCCACGAAGGCGCAAAGCTGTCTAGCATTTGGATTCGTGCAAAGGGTGATCCGTGCGAAGGAAATCTGTAAGTGCGAACGATGCAAGTAAAGGTGCTACCCGCATGGAGCAAGGTTTGTGAGAAGGGTCATTCGCGTGGAGGAAGCCTATTCGAGGGCTGTTCGCACGAAGGAAAGGGCTCAAAGGAGCCTTGGCGCGAAGGAAACCCACTCGAAGACTGTCCGCGCGAAGGAGAGGGCCGAAGGAGGCCCATATGCGAAGGAATGCCCACCCAGGGGCTATCCGAGCGAAGGAGAGGGCCAAAGGAGGTTTTGGCGCGAAGGAAAGCCCACTCGGGGACTGTCCGTGCGAAGGAGAGGGTCGAAGGAGACCCGCGCGCGAAGGAAAGCCCACCCGGGGGTTGTCCAAGCGAAGGAAAGGGCCGAAGGAGGCCCGAGCGCGAGGGAAAGCCCACCCGGGGGCTGTCCACACGAAGGAAAGGGCCGAAGGAGGCCCGCGCCCGAAGGAAAGCCCACCTGGGGGCTGTCTACGCGAAGGAAAGAGCCGAAGGAGGCCTGTGCGAGAAGGAAAGTCCACCCGAGGGCTGTCTGCACAAAGGAACGGAGGACTCAAGTGAAAGGGGTCGAGTGCAGAGAAAGGCTCGAGTGAAAGGAGCCGAGTGCAAGGCCCGAGTGGAGGACTCAAGTGAAAAGGACCAAGTGCAAGGAAAGGTTCGAGTGAAAGGAGTCAAGTGCAAGGCCCGAGTGGGAGGACTCGAGTGAAAGGGGCCGAGTGCAAGGCTCGAGTGGAGGACTCGAGTGACAGGGGCCAAGTGCAAGGAAAGGCTCGAGTGAAAGGAGCCAAGTGCAAGGCCCGAGTGCACTCATGCGCGAAGGAAATGAGGAGGGGACCAAGCCTTTGAAGGCCAGAAGGCGCAAAGGAAGGCTACGCGCGAAGGAGAGAGCCAAACCTTCGAAGGCACGAAGGAAGGCCCGCGCTGGGCAGAAGGCCAATTCGAGTGCCAACCTAGGCAAAATCGAGTGCTAGCCCGCACGAAGGAAGCTCATGCAGGGCCAAAGGCCAACTCGAGTGCCCGACCAGGCAAACTAGAGTGCCAGCCAGCACGAAGGAAGAGAAATCTTAAGTGCAGGCCCTGCTGAAGGGAAGGAAATCCCAAGTGAAAGTCCTGCCGAAGGCAGGCCTGCGCTCATAGGAAGGAATCCCGAGTGTAAGTGGCCGAGGGAAGGCCTGTGCGAAGGAAGAGGGCCAAAGGCCAGCTCGCGTGCAAAGGAAACAAGCCCGAAGGCTAGCCCACTCGCAAAGGAGAGAAGAGGGCCGAGGTTAAGGCCCGTGTGCGCGGAGGAAAAGAGGGTTGAGGGAAAAGACCATGCGCGCGAAGGAGAAGAAGGCCGAAGGCCAACTCACACACGAAGGAAACTAGCCCGAAGGCAAGCTCGCTCTTAGAGAGGGCCGAAGGAAAGCCTTCGAAGGCAAGGCCCGAAGGCCGAGTGCCGAATTCAAAGGCCAAAGGTGAGGTAGTCCAGATTCGGTTTTTTTTTCTTCGAAATTTTTAATAATTACAAACAGTACTCCATGTGCTCCATAAATTTCAGAAAACCCCCAATACCAAATAAGTTTCAAAAAAGCCTTATGCCATATATTTTACATAATAAAGTCTCGAATGCAAGATTTTAATTACAGAATGAGCCCCACATGCTATTTCCTTTGCAGGGATTTGGCCTGGAATGCAAATTTCTTCATAAAAATATCAATTTCTCTACATAAATAAGGCTTCGGATGGTCAAAATGCGCAGGAACAAGGTCCGGAAGGACCATACGCAAGTGAAAAGGGGACTTTATGCAAAATAAGATAATCAAAACCAATAAGGAAAGAACCATAAAGCTGATCATACCTCTTAGAAGGCTTGTAATATGAGCCGCGTTCATTGAAGTACGTAGAAAAGACGTTCCCCAGTGGAGTCACCAAATGTTGATGTGAAATTTGTGCTGCTTGACCCGCTTTAAGTTGTTGATCGGGATCGAGCTTCTTAAAGAGGCGTAAACCGTGCGAGCATGTCAGTCACTTTCGCACTGCTCAGGGTTGAATAAGGTCTTATCTGGGCACGCGGGTCGTACCAACCGTCCGCCTAAACTGTCGTGCAATCGTTCGGACGACACTACGCCTATGCTTGACAAACGTAAAGAAAGAGGAGGGAGAAGGGAGAGAGCCAATGTAGAGAAGTACACAGAATTTTTATGTGGTTCGGCAATATGCCTAGTCTACGGGAGTCGCCTCGTAGGAGGTCTTTTTCCACTATTTAAAAATAAATGGAATATAATGAACACCCCAATCATATGAGGATGAAGGAAATAAAAAAGAAATGAGGGTGAGGAAGAGATAAAGAGATGGAAGGAAAGAGATGTTTCCTTCTATAGTGTTCTTCCTCCCTTTCTTTGATGTTCAGAGCCTTTCTAATTCTCGGATCTTTCAGATTTTTCCGATTCTTTTTTCTTATGCTGAAGTAGTCCTTATATAGTCTTGTCTTACTTGGCCTTCAAGTAAACTTAACCTGTAAGAAAACTTAGGCTTGAAGTATACTTAGCCTGGAAGAAATAAAAATATCTGATGCATGTAGATAGATTATAATAGCCGGGTTGGACCGAGTAAGACCGATTCGGACTAGTTAGACCGGATTGGACCGGGTCAGACCAAATTTAAACCAAGTTGGACCGAATTGGACTAATTGGACCGAATCAGACCAAAATGGACCAAGTTGGACCGATTGGATTAGGTTAGACCAAATTAAACTAAATTAGACCGGGTTAGATCAGTTAAACCGGGTCAAACTGAGTCGAGTGATCCATTAGACCCATGGTCTATAAGTCAAGTAGGTCAAACAGGTGACAAGCAGGTCAAGCATGTGGCACGTGACTGCTTAATTAGGTCACTAGATCATCAGTACTAATATAAGCCGGGCAAAACGCAGCATACGTGCTCTCATTGAGTTACTTAATTGATGCCACATGTCTTGGTGTCCAACATGTTATTTTCCACTCATTTACAAAAAAGTTAAAGAAAAAATAAATTTAAAATAAAAGATAAACCGAATTCTCAAAAAAGTAAAAAAAATTTAAAACGATTATACCTGTCTCCTCTCCCGTCATCTCAGCCAACCCGTCGTCAAACATGCCGGCCTCTCCGATCGGAATCGTCTTTCGCTGGAATCTTTATTAATGCTAGTAGCATTTCTCGTTCGTTTTATAATAAAAATTAAAAATAAAAAAATTTAAAATAAAAAATAAGCAAGACATGGTTGACAAAGAAGAGTAATAGAGAAGACAAAAAACAGAGTTCTTGTCGGAACCCGAGTCACCGGAATCCTTCTCATCTCATCGGATTCAACAAATTAATGCGTGCAAGAAAAAAGCAACAAAACAAGAAACTAAATTAAGCCCATTCCCTCATGTAGGATTCAACAAGCTAATTTCACTTTGGATTTTTTTTTTCAAAAAGTCAGATATAAAATAACTCATTTATCATCAAAGTTCAATCTTCTTGGATAGGACTCTCGTTGTACACGATTTAACATTTGAAGCATTGCTTCCTTTTTTTTTTTTTTTTTTTGCATAACATTATACACTTACATGTAAGCATTGGTCATATGGCTACATAAAAATTCAACATTTATCATTCCCATACAACATTTACCTGAGCATGAATTGGAAAATTAAAATTATGGCTCATATGTGTAGATCTATTTGGAACAATAGCTTGAGCATTATATGAAACTCCATGACGTGAAATTTCCTAGAAAAGAAATAAAATAGTGCAAACAATCAAAACTATATATATTGTAAAAATAACTCATACCGCAAATTGAATGCGATCTGTATGTTGTATATTACCTGTACTGAAGTTGAAGAGATGGAGAGAAACAAAGTTTGGACAAAAGAAAATTCAGAACAGAGAGATGGATGTTAGCGTGGGTGGATGTTGGCGTGATAAAAGATTCTGGTAAGAGAAGAATGTTGGAGAGAATAGAAAGTCTGTTGAGAGATAACCATATGATATATTTCGACGTGAAGAGAGATTCAAACAAAAGAAGATGCTAGAAAGAATAGAATCCGTCGAGAGAAAACCCGATGAGAAGGATTCTGGTGACTCGGTTCCACAAGAACACTGTCTTCTATTTTCGCTATTACTTTTCTTTGAGAACCATGTCTTGCTTCTTTATTATTTTAAATTTCTTTATTTTTACTTTTTATTATAAAACGAACAAAAAATGCAACTTGCATTAATAAAGACTCCAGTAAAAGACAATTCTGATCGAATAGACTGACGTTTGTGATAACGGTTTGGCTGAGATGACAGGAGAGGAGTGAGCCATAATCGTTTTAAATTTGTTTTGACTTTTACTTTTTTGAAAATTCGATTTATCTTTTATTTTAAATTTAATTTGTCCTTTACTTTTTTCGTAAATGAGTGGAAAATAACATGTTGGACACCAACTCATGTGGCATCAATTGGATTGGGTATTACCCCAGCCGGGCAGAGGATTTTTTTCCCGATCAGCATCGTCTCAGTCAGTCACTGTTCTCTCGCTTTTTTCTTACTCCGGTTCTTATGGCGGTCAACGGAAGGATAAAGCGTTGAGAGATAAGAAAGCTCGAAGAAGGCCGAGTTCTCAGGAGAAAGATAAAAGGAAGAACGAAGAGGAAAGAAGTATAGGGAAAAAAAGAGCAAGGATTGGTCGTCGACGCAGTTGTCTTTTAAGCGGTTTACAGACAATCCTTTGGCGGTTTCGCGACGGTGAAAGCGGTTTTCCTGGGTATGGGAAGGATGGGGAACGCCCGGAAAAGCTACTCGGCGAATCGAAACGATTACAGGCTCCTTGAAGAGGTCGGTTATGGTGCCAGTGCTACTGTTTATAGGGCGATCTATCTTCCCTACAACGAAGTTGTTGCCGTTAAGTGTTTGGATCTCGATCGGTGCAACAGCAATCTGGTTCGTCGTCTTCTTCTTCTACTTTTTTTTTTTTTTATTTGATTTGATTTTTTTTATTTTTTATTTCCTTTTGGTGTGTCACTCGTCTTGTTTAATAGAATCTAAGCTGAATTGCTGAGTTTTCAGGTGAGATTTGATTTCATTACTTGGTTTGGGACTTAATAATGAAATGTAATTTGATGGTTTTAGTTATTTTTAGGTCATGGATTTGAGTTTTCTTATATTTAGGCTTTTGATTATATACTTTAGGTTTATGAGATTTGCGATCACAAAATTAAGGTTCGTTATTTAATGACCGAATGGAGAGACGAATCGGTTGACTTGCAGGTTAGATTCATAGATGGGGTACTATTGATGAACTAGTGGTTTAGGTTCAGACATCTAGAGAGTTTCATGTTTTCAGTTGTTTGTCATAAACTCAAGGTATTGGTGTAGCTAACTAGGAAAGAAGGCTTCTTCTTAAGACTCCAGTATCAAATTGTAAATCATATCAATATGGAGCTAACAACCCCAGGACAATGTGTAACAGAACTGCAAGAGAAGAAGAATGCCATAACAGTTGCAAAGTAATTGTACTTTGTTTAGTCTTTGATTTTGGCTTCTCTGGGCATATGGTTTCTTATTTGGGCTTAAGCAGGATCACCGAGGTAGCTCATCATGTTGCTTTGCAGTTTATATGATGCACGCTGAATGCCTTCCTTTTAAATGAGGTGCAATCAGTATACACATAAGTTCATGATTTAACTTATCTCATTGGGTTTTACTCTTGGAACTTTCGAGTTGGTTAAGTGTGTGGACTTTTAGCTGCTTGATTAACACTTAACCAAGAAATCTTGCACCTTATGTGTATATGTCATTGTTATCATCATAGCTTGCATGAACTTGGATTTTTGATGAACTGCATAATTCCACTCTTTAATATTTAATAATTTATACTCAAAGCCCATCTTAATCCGGTATTTTAGCTTATCGTAGCTCATTAAATGGAAAGGCACCTGGAAAATTCAATTTTCTTCTTCACAAAAGGTATAGTGGGATGCAATTCACAGGGTCAATCTAATTGCTCAGTGTACATGACTGGGGTATGCTAACGATGATTATGAAGACATAGGGTTTTAGGTATGCACTTCTAATGTGGTTAAATGTAATCACATCCAGCAATACCATATCATGCGGCACTACTTGAATATTGGGTTGTTCCTTAATTGATTTGTCTCTGATGAAGCTAAATCTAACTTCCTAAACTCCAGTACAATACTATAGTACATCTTACATGACACACTTTGTGTAATGATATTTGCAGAGATAATTTTGCCCATTGTAGATGCAGTAGTAGACTGAGTGAGAAGCTTGTAAAGTAGACCATCTTAGTGTGAAATAGCCAATAGGTGCAATGTTATATCATACGGCACTACTTGAATATTGAACTCAGATTTTTATAATCACATGGGATGGAGTCACAGAGCACTACATTCACTTAATATTTTACTGTCAAGTGACTCTATTGAGTTTTTATAGCTTCAGAAGCAAATTTCCATGGACTGTAGAATAGGTGGATTGTTTGCTACAAAATTAAGGATGATGGGCTTGTCTAATTAGTTAAGTTTCTTTATGAAATGCTGTGTGTGATGTACTAGATGTAGACAGCTCCATCATTTTGAAGCTTGAAGCCATTGATGGTTGTTTGTTAAATAACTCCTCCAGCATGAGTAGGAGTCATATGCATTAACTGGGTCCAACCTTGATGGTCTTTTTGGATCTTTGGCTGTATAAAATTCTAGCAAATGAGAAACATTGACTCTTTAGGGATGGAGGATTACTGGCAACTTGCTGAGGTAGTTTAGATGTGGAAGGTGATATATTGTCTTGTTTTGTTGTCCGAGTGAAATATTTTATGTGAGTTTATATATTCACATGCACTAATACAGATGCATATTTATACTTTGAAATATATGTAGGTGGCTGAAAATTCTCCCTAATTTGGTCTTTCTTTTGTTCTCTACATGTCTCTTCTTTTCAACTGAAGTGATATCTTTTTTACTCATTTAGTAAGTGATCCATTGCGTAGTGTAATAACAAAGCAATTGGATTTTGAGAAGTGATTAAGTTCATTTTAAACCCGTTTTTTACTTTGCTTTCAACATACTTTGAGGGCTGCTACATAGTTTTTTGTATATTGAAAGGTCTCAATTCCATTTCATGATTTATCAGGGTTTTTATGT
>JAUPMG010015326.1:0-15439 GCA_031762675.1 Pachysandra terminalis
AAACCACCCCCCCCCTCCCCCCCCCCCCCCCCCCCCCCCCCCATCAACAAGGAAGGAAAAGGACACATTCCTAATGCACCCATCCATCCACCTCCCCCACCTATGCCCAAAACCCTTCCACCTCAAGACCGAATCTAGGAATCCCCACTCCACCCTATCATACGCCTTTTCCCAATTTAAATTACACATAAGCATTGTACAGTAAATTTTCCTTCAAGTATTAATAAAAATCTATCTTCTTTTCACATTATGGATTTGACTAGAAACCTTTTCCTGTTGTTTATGTGGATGGATATCAATACTTTATTACTTTTGTGGATGAATTTACTAGATGCATATGGGTGCACTTTATAAAGACGAGATGAAGTTCCACATGTTGTAAAGACCTTTCAACAGATGGTTCTAACATCATTTGAGAAGAAAATAAAAATCTATAGATCTGAAAATGCACGTGAATACCTTGAAAAAGACTTAAAGATTTATTTTGATGCTAAAGAGCTATTCATAAAAAACCGTACCCAAATACTCCACAATAGAATCGAGTGGCTGAACAGAAGAATCGGCATTTATTGGAGGTTACTCGTGGGACTCTTATTCTTTATGAATGTCCCAAAACGTTTTCGGTCTGATGCTATAAGGACAGCATGTACCATACTAATCATGTGCCACCGAGACTTCTAAGTCGAAAATTTCCAATTCAGTTTTAATCTCTAAAACAGACTCCTCTTTACTTTCAGCTGATGTCTTTGGCTGTCTGCCCTTTGTTCATATTTTGAGTCCAAATTGCACTAAAATTGACTTAAATCTGTTTGGTGCATTTGCCTAGGTGATTTAGCACACAAAAAGGGTATAGGATGTAACAAGGAAACAGTATGTCAGAATGGATGTTACTTTCTTGAAGTCCATACCTTTCTTCTCTTATCCTGCTTCTCTCAAGGGAGCAACTGATGGTGGAAGAGAGGTATCCACTGCCTGTCCCTGTTCTTGAAGCATTTATTTTTGATTCAGTTCCTCTCTACCTAATCCTGGCTGTCGGACTTAGACAACACGTACATGATAGACAAAACACCTCTAATACTACCACTCAGAAACTGCAAGAGTGCAGGAGACAACAGAAAGAAGAAAAAGAGCCAGATGTAAGTGACAATGATCAATTAAAATCCTCAAAACCAAACCCATCCTCTAATCTGCCAGTCCCTAATGATCTTGATGTTCTTATTGCTCTTAGAAAAGGAAAAAGATTGTGTACAAAACCCGTCCTATTTCCAATTTCATCTTATTCCTAATTGTCTCCCACAGATCATTCCTTTGTATCTTCTGTCTACTATTCCTCTACCTTCCAGGTTTGATGAAGCCTATGAAGATCCTAAGTGGTGGAATGCAACGTTGGAAGAGATGAATCCCTGGTGAAAGATAGTAAATGGAAACTTGTTGACCTTTTGGAAGCGAAGACTCCAATTGGGTGTAAATGGGTCTTCATAGTCGAGTATAAGGCTGATGGGTCTGTTGAGAGATACAAGGCAAAGCTGGTAGCAAAAGGATACACACAAACATACGAGATAGATTACAATGAGACTTTTGTAACAGTTGCAAATATGTGTTCAGTTCGGGTGTAATTGTCACTAGCTACTATATTTGATTGACCTATGTATCAACTAGACGTGAAGAATGCATTTCTACACGGGGAATTACAGGAGGAAGTCTATATGCTGTCTCCTCCAAACTTTATATGCCTGCTTCAGGTAGACAGAAGGTATGCAGGTTGAAGAAGTCCATCTACTGTCTCAAACAGTCTCCTAGATCATGGATTGATAGGTTTAGTAGGGCTATGAAGCACTATGGTTTTTCACAGAGAAATGCTGGTCACTAATTGTTTATGAAGAGATATGGGCAGTTAGTTACAACACTAATAGTATATGTGGATAACATTGTGGTGGCTGGTAATATTGCTCCAGAAATTTTTTTTGATCAGTAATATTGCTCCAGAAATTCAGTAGCTAAAAGCCTTTCTAGCAAAAAACTTGAAATCAATGATCTAGGAACTTTGAAGTATTTCCTAGGAATTGAAGTGGCTAGATCCAAGATGGGTATTTGTGTGTTACAAAGGAAGTAAACGATAAATCTCCTAAAGACAACAGGGAAAGTTGGGTGCTACACCTGCTGACACACCTATTGAGCCTAATCATAAGCTTAGTGAAGCTGAAGAAGGTGATCAACTTAAAGACAAGGAATGTACCAGAAATTGGTGGGGTAGTTATTGCACTTGATTATTACAAGGCCTAACATAGCTTATGCAATGTGACACTAAACAAGCAATCCCCAAGGAGCTTGGCATGGTCCTTAGCAACAAAGGTAATGTCTAAGGTCTCTTAAGACTACGATGGCATGTCCCATGACACTACTAGAGAAAGTGACTTGACAATAGTGCGCTTCCTCTCAGGGCCGAAGGCTAGCACACTGGCATGCTCTAGCGTGCACTATACATGCTTGGGTGGGTATAGTTAGCCAATGGCCTATCATTAGACCATGAGGGTTTGGCGCGGGCATGCTCCATGAGGATCGCCAAGCACAGGGTGATGCCTTGTCCAATGGACACGATGGGCTTATGCTTTGCATGATGTGCCGTGTCAGTGTTGTGTTAGGCTATGGGATGCAAGTTGCCTTGGTTGGCATAATGGACTATGCTATTGATTCGAGGAGTACAACGTTGGTACATGCCCTCAGTACATGGTAATTGGACTCCATGGCTGTTTGTTGCACTATGACGACTATCTACGGGCATGGCTCCTAGTCTGAGGCACGCTAGATGATCAGCTTGGTTGAGGACCTTGATGGCACTATAGGGGTGTTAGATAGGCCATAATAACAAAGGAACATTACAAGTGGGGCGAGCCAAGGTTTTAAATTTTGTTGGCATGCCGCGAAATTTCGTCATTTTCTAGTTTGGCGACATGGCGATATTTCTCCATTTCGGCGAAATTTTGCCAACCCCCCTGGCAAAATCAAAATTTAAAACCTTGGGGCGAGCGTTAATTAAGAGTCGAGAAGCAACTTGTGGGCCGACCAAGATAAGCTTGGTGTGAAGGACTTAGAGAAAGTCGTATCCGTTAACGCATAAAGTGGAGTGGTTATAGGTTAGATTGGCATTCAAATGGTTAAGGATGGCCTTGACTAGGTGCAGGTCAAGGCACTGCAAGGTAGTTCTACAGCGTGAAAAAGATATTGTCGTGACAATTAGTATCAAAGCACAGGTTGCGACCGTGGTGCACTCTGTTACAAGTGGTGATAGAGTTGAGCTATGTGATGGTTCATATTACCTCGGAGTATGCAGGTGATTGTTGGCTGTATCAGAGACTGTTTGCCTTCTATATGGCTTGTCAAGGTGTGTATGCTGTGATGGTTTGTCTTTGGATGGCGCTCAAGCTACTAGCCAAGTCGATCATGTGAACAAGTTGTGGGAGTCTGTCTGGGATGAAGATGAAGGTTGCAGCAACACAGTAACACAATCTTTCATGTGTTGGTAGTATTTGAGGAGCTTTTGTAGGGGCATTAATTCGAGTCAATGGATCTTCGTTGCTTGTAGTCAATGGTGGCATAGGGTTGCTTGCACTTAGGCGGCTCCATGCATGTAAAGACATGGGATCTAGTATCTAACCAGGGAAGAAGACGTGTATGCCGAGATACTAGAAAGGCGCAGCATTATGTAAGAATGTAATATGAGCTTGAGTGGAGGAGCACTCAAGCATGGATCGAGGAAAATATCTAAGACACCTTGGAATAGTACTGGTAAGCGTAACAAATCGTCATAGAGTAGCTGATTAGTTGTTCGATTAAAAGTACTAGTATGCATTGTCTGTTGTCAGGATTCTAGGAAAGATGCATATAGTGTGACACATGGATGGTTTGAATTTTAAAACGGATGGTTTGAATTCTAAAACAACAGGTTGAGATATGGGTTGTGTATCTTGATGGATAAAAGTATGCAGGTTAGGTATCTACATTCAAATGACGGTGTTAGTGTGGGACAGCATGAGGATTCGTATGATGGAAGGCCAGATGCATGTTGGAACCTCAACGTTGAGGCGCGTTTCACTTACGAGCCACATCCTGAGGGATATTTGTGGACGCAGGATGGATATCAACGTGCAGTTTAGGTATCTATGTGCGGATGATAGTGTTAGTATCGGACAATATAGGGATTCATATGGTGGAAGGCTGGATGCCTGTTGGAGCACCAATTTCGAGAAAGTTTAGCTTGCGAGCCATGTCTTATAGGAAGTTTTTTAGTGTCAAAAGGGACAAGATATGAGGTCCAGGGAAGAACCTTAGCTTGATGGATGGAGCCTAAAAGATTTTTAATACGAGTAACCCAGGGCTGAGAGTCTAGAGGTACTGCAGAGAAACCTAAGGATGGACAATGTTTCTTGCATGCTCGATAACATGAGATGCTGAAACTAGGGTTGAGAGCTCAGTGAACAAGGTCCATGGTCTAAAGGTCAATAAAAAAAGATGCCTAAAGAGCTGAGTACTAGTCCTTAAAGGACTAAGCATGCATAATGGATTGTACACGAAGAGAAATTAGATGACAACCTAATGTTCCGTCGGGTCAAAGGAGTTCGTCTTGGATCAAGGATGAACAAGACATGGTGATGCACAGTGTTTTCACGGCCAAATGGGGTACCATAAATGTGGATGGACAGGATGTGATGTAGCGATCCTAATCCTGATTAGAGCATATCATTATTAATTAATCTATTTTATATTCTAATTGATTTGAGATTGTCTGATCAGTATATGCTAAGTAGGATTAAGCAATTTGCATTTATTATCTTCTAATTATAGTATATTTAAATATAACATTTTAGAAGATAATAATGCAAATTGCCTAATCCTACTTAGCATAAACTGATCAGACAATCACCAATCAATTAGATTATAAAATAGATTAATTAATCAAGATCATGATCACTATAAGGTGACAATTGTGGTATCAATACTATGTTTAAAGACACTCAAGCTATTTGTAGCTTTTTTATATCTACTAATTGTCTTAATTACTTCCTCTGTTAGTTGCTCTGGTGTAACCTAACAAGCAGGCAGTGTTATTAAAGGCGGTCGCCTAGGCGACTGAGCATTTTATCAGAGGTTCAGGCGATGCCCGCCTAGGCTGAGTGTACGTAGGCGAGCGCCAAGAAACCTGGGCTACCGCCTAGGCCACAAGGCGAGCGCCTGGTCGCCTAATTTGGCTAGGCAATCGCCCAAGTTATAAAATTGATTAATTGTAATTTATATTTAAATTTATTAATTATTTTTATTCTAAACTTATGTTTTGTTTTTAACCAGTTAAATTAAAGATTTAAAGGTCTTCTTTGCACGAGACAATAAAGCCTCTTTGAAGTTTAACAGTTGAACCCTAGAGCTTGAACACGAGACAAAACCAGGTATGTCCTTTCCCTCCCTCTTTCGGCCCCTTTTTTTTTACACGACCGAGAAGAAGAGTGAAGCCTCTCTCTCTCTCTCCTCTTCCTCTCTCTTTCTCTAGGCTCTCCCCTTCCTCCTATTGTGCTGACCGCCCCTTTTTTTTTTGCTTATCCTGTTTTCTGAATTTAATTTCTAAGTCTAAATATCTTATCTGAGTTATAAAATTATTAATTATGTTACGATTATCAAAAAAATATATTAATTATGTTTCTAACAATCTGAATTATGAAATTATTACTTCTGAATTATAAAATTATTAAATTCTATTTCAAATATTGGCATATTCCATTTCTATAAATGATATATTTGGCATTTATTTATTATAGCTTTATTTTTAAAGAAAATTGTCGCCTAGGCGAGCGCCTAGACAATGGCTAGGTCTATTGACTGGGCTCGCCTAGGCGTTTTGATAACTTTGAAACCAGGTATAAATGATTTTAATTAACCATGACTTATGCGGTTTGTACATGATAGTCACACGCCAAGCTTTGGCAAATTAAGTCCAGTAACCCTGGATCGTGACATGGGAAGTCATAGGCTACTCTATTCAAGATAGTTTTATGGTGCAAAGACCAAATAAGAAGCGGTGAACTTTGGTGTTCTTCTATAGTGTAAAGGTCATTAGATAGAGTTCTAACTTGCAAGTAGAGCGCTGATGCGAGGTCACAAGGTGGTTTGAGTAGCATTTGGGTAGATGTTAATGAGGGCATCAACAAGACAAGTGGAGGAGAATGTCTCAGACCAAGCCAACAATATGCAAGGTGCATGCCCCTAATAGTGTCATGGTAGGCACGTGACAACCCAACAAGGCAAGCATTGGTCAAGCACAACCAACTCAAGGAGGTATTTTGGGAATCAAGTCTGGAGCATTTGTGCATGGCACAAGCATCCCTAAATGTTGGTCGAATGCTCACGTTGAGAAAATGGCCAACATATTTTGGAGCATGGAGGACCATTGAAGAGTTAGACACCCGGGCCAGGTCCAGAGTGAAAAGGACGACGTCAATAACGCGCTGGTTCAAACAACTCTCAAAGACTGCTCCCGGAACTCTAAAAAACTCATAGTATAATTGTACCAACAGAGATAACGTTTCCTCCTAGCAAATTGGTAAATTCTTAGCATCGGCCTTAAGGATGGGTAGTGTTGCCTAGCCTTCCTTGTGCTAACTGCTACGTGTGACACTAAACAGGTAATTCCGTAGGGACTTGTGGGCGGGCCTTAGCATCATAAAGGTACTATCTAAGGTATCCTAGAGCTACAATGGCATGTCCCAAGACACTACTAGAGCAAGTTTCGCAACAATAGTGTGCTCCCTCTCGGAGCTACATGCCCATATTCTGGTTTGCTCTGACATGCACAATGCAGGCTTGGGTGGGTATAGTTAGCTAATGGACTATTGTTAGGCCATGAGAGCTTGGTGTAGACTTGTGTAAAGATACTTCTTGGGTTCGGCATGCTCCAAAAGGATCGCTGCATGGCAGGCAAGGTTGCGGAGCAACGCCTTGTCTAGAGGACACAATGGGCTTATCCTTGGCATAACGGATTGTGCTAGTGTTGTGATGATGCTAGTGATGCAAGTGGACTTGGCACCACGGACTCGGCTACCGGTTCAAAGAGTGTGTTGTGGGCTACATATTCTCCGTGCATGGTGATTAGGTCTACTAGGGCTCCATGGCTATTGTATGTGCTATGACAACTCTTTATGGATGTGGCCCCTAGTGTGGGGTGCGTCGGATGATCAGCTTGGTTGAGACCTTGATGGCATTCTATGGGTGTTGGATAGGCCATGATGACAAAGGGATACTATAAATGCAGCAAGCACATATTGGGTACCATGGGTGCCTATCAACAGACCAGCTGTCAGTGATTTTAATAACTGTCTTGACAACCTAGAGTTAAATGATCTCAGATCGGGGCTCCTAATGAGGATTCTTTGGGGATTCGTGAAGGATTAGGGGTCTGGACCTGGTGCTGATGCATCTTTTCTGCTTCATAAAGTCTGCTGTCTTTACTGTACTAGCCTAGTTCGATTTTTCTTTTTTGCTCTCCCTTTTGGATGAGCTTCCGTGATTCTTTGATGTTCTTGTATATTTCTACACTGATGATTAATGAAATGTTGTTAATTATTAAAAAAAAAATTTATCTCAAATTCAAAGGTTGTCTGTACACTTGGAATGACAGAAGTCGTGCTTCGGAAAGGATTTTATGCAATCTTGATACTTGATAGAGTTGTAGCTAATCTGAGATGACTACAACAATTTAGTGCCTTTGAAGCTGAATTTCTTGCATCAGGCATCTCTGATCATTCCCCTGTGATGATCAGAATCTGCAATGATTGACCTAAGGGTAATGTGCCATTTAAATTTTTCAATAACTGGACTTCTCACCCTGATTTTCCAGGATTGTTATGAAGTTTGGCAGCAGGAGGCGCAAGGCACTGCTATGTATAGAGTGGTCTGTAAGCTTAAAAGATTCAAAGCTGCTCTTAAACCATGGAGTAAGCTAATGTTCTCTGATATCCATACCAAGATTAAGGAAACTAAAGAGGAGCTTCACAAAATCCAGGTGGACATTCTTGATGGAGGGAATGATTACAGACTACAGTAGGAGGAAACAAGTAAACTTTCACTATATAGTGCTTTGCTGAAGGCTAATGTGCCCCAACTCAGACAGAAATCTAGGGTGACGTGACTTCTGGAGGATGATAACAACTCCAATTTTTTTTTTATAATTCCCTGATCTCACACAGGTCCAGAAATAAGATCCTGAGTGTCTATAATGACCTTGGGAACACTGTCATTGATCCTCGGGAGGATGCCAATATCTTTGTTGACTACTATAAAGATCTTCTTGGAAAGCCTCACCCTCAGACTTCCACCCAGCTCCCCCAGCTGCAGTTCCACCAATCCATCTCTACTGATTCTGCTGAAAACCTTATCAAAGAAATAACCTTTAATGAGATCAAGAGATGATTGTGGAGTATTAAGGAGGACAAAGCCCCTGGTCCTAATGGTTACACCTCTCACTTTTTCAAATCTACTTGGGACACCACTGGTATGGACTTTTGCACTGCCATCATAGATTTCTTTCATTCAAGTAGAATCCTTAAGGAGGTCAACCACACTTCAATCACATCAGTGCCTAAAGGTCCAAACCCTACAGCTGTTGATGATTATAGACCCATTTTCTGTTGCATAACCATCTACAAATGTCTTGCTAAGTTGTTATCTAATAGACTCTAGTCTGTCCTTGACCCTCTTACTGGCAAATATCAGTCTGCTTTTGTCCCAGGGAGGAATATATCTGACAATATTCAGCTCACACATGAGATTCTACATGACTACCACCTCAACAAAGGATCACCTAGGTGTTCTTTCACAATAGACCTTAAAAAGGCCCATGACAATGTCAGTTGGAAACTTATTGATTCTACCCTAGCTTCCTGGCAGTTCCCTTCATTGCTCAGACATAGGATCCTGGAGTCAATTTGTTCCCCCTCATACTTAGTGTCCTTGAATGGCCCTCTCAATGGCTTCTTCAAGGGAGCTAACGGTCTGAGACAAGAGGATCCTCTTTCCCCTTATCTCGTTACAACTGTCACTAAATCACTTGCTTGTATCATCAAAGATAGAACACTTCAACCAGAACTTCCTCTCCACCTCAAGTGTTCTGATCCTCATATTACCCATCTTTGCTTTGCCGACGACCTATTCCTATTCTCTCATGGTGATCCTAAATCTGCAATGATTTTATATGATGCTTTCGCTCTGTTTGAGGACATTTCACATCTTTCAGTGAACACATCAAAGAGCTCTATTTATTTTGCTGCTATGTCTAATGAAGCAAAATCCTCTATCCTGAGAATTTGGGATATCCAAGAGATCACCTTACCAATCACATATCTGGGGATGCCTCTTATATCTAGTAGACTGAGGGCTAGTAACTCTAGTGAACTGATTGGCAAGGCGTCAAAAAGGGTGCAATGCTCGAAATTTAGAGTTCTAAGCTATGGAGGTAGGCTTGAGCTTATAAAGTCGGTTCTTTTTGCCTTGCAAATGCACTGGATTTCCAATTTTATTCTTCCAATAAGGGTACTTCGGATCCTAAACTAAATTTTCTGCAGATTTCTCTGGATTGGGTCTGATTTGAAAAAGATCAGCCCAGTTGCTTGGCCAGATATTTGTCTTCACAAGATGGAAGGGGGGCTAGGTGTGGTCAATAGTGTTGAATGAAACAAGGTGGCTATCTTCAAGCTTGCTTGGCATCTTATCAGCGAGAGACTCTTTGTGGGTGAACTGGATGTACAACAACCTGATAAAAGGTCAAAAATTTGGGCCATCAAGAAACCTCAGAGATGCTCATGATCTTGGAGGAAAATATTACAGTCCAGAGATACTGTCAAGAAGTTTTTCAAGTACCACATTGCTGATTGTAAGTTAACTTGGCCTTGGTGGGACATGTGGCATCCCCTAAGCCCCTTGATTAAACATATCAGTCCTAGTACTATCTATAATTCTGGGTTTCTTATTGAGGACGGAGTGGATAGGATCCTTCTTAATCACTCTTGGATTGCCACACCAAACCAGTAAATGACTGCTATATGGAATCTACTTGTTCAGGACCTCAGGTTAATAGGTATCAGAACTTATCGGCTGACAGAGTGGTTTGGACTCCTAATGGATTGTTCTCTATGAAGCACTCTGTTCAGGCCAATAGAATACCTAACCTGAAGATGCAGTGGGCTGACCTGCTATGGTTCAAAGGTGCTGTTCCTAAATTCAGGTCCATCTCTTGGCTGACCTTAAGACATGCACTTTTTACTCAGGACTACAGAGAATGGGGATTATTTCAACTTCTGAGTGTGCCTTCTGCAGAAACAATAGTAAGTCCTTAGAACATCTTCCCTTCTCATGCCCTTATTCCAATGTGATTTGAAAAAGTAACATCAGAATCTCAGGATTTTCTAGACAGCCACTTCCATGGTTAGATGAAATTGAGTGCTGCAACCGCAACCTTTTGGGGGATGACCCTGTTACCACTGTTCAAAAAAAGAGTTTGTTAGCTACCATATATCACCTATGGAAAGAGAGAAATCTGAGGATTTTTCAGCAAAAATCTAGGGACTCGGGTCTACTAATCAACACCATCTATGAGGAGGTCATATCATCTACTATCACATCAAGGGCTGTAAATTGAGGAACTACACAGCAAACGGGGCCTTCTTCACAAACAGGAGATTACCTGTTGAGTTTACATAGTGATTTGTATGTTGTCGACTGTGGTATGGTGTCTGCACTGGAGATGGCTGTAGTTTATTGCTCTCTTTCCCTTCTCCTTTATGCTTTGGTCTAAGCTCCTATGCTCTTGTCTTCTGTTTGTTGGCCCATATGTCGCCATGTAACTAAGCTTTGTAGCTTCCCATCTATTAATACCATTTGGACTTACCATCCACAAAAAAGAAAAAAAAAACACACCTTATGGACCGGCCAAGATAGGCTTGGCATGCGGGACTCAAGTGAGTCATATCTTGTCAATGCATCATGTTGGAGTGGTTATGGGTTGGATTGGCATTCAAGTGGCTTAGGCTGGCCTTGATTAGGTGTAGGTTAAGGTGCCGCATGAAAAAGACATTGGTCGTGATGTGGCACTACTTTGGGCATAAAAAAAACCCCACTAATATTTTTCAACATAAGCCTCTTCACAACAAATATTCCAATCATACGCCTCTAGCCATCCGATCGAGGCCTCAAAATGCTGATAACATCAAAAGATCTGTAGCGTCACACTAATAACTCATGGCATGGTCAGAGTTTTGAGGTTTTTTTGGGCTGGTCTTAGTGAGAAGGCTCACTTTCGATAGGGGATTTTGTTTGGGTGCAGAAAAAAGTATCATGCCTTGGCATATTAAGGTGTAAATAAGGAAGATTTTCCTATGCGCTATGCATAATGAATTGGTTCCTGTATATATACATATACTGCAAATTTAGAATCAGAAGACAAATGGTAAGCTTCAAATTTTCCATTATTAAGGAAACTGCTTTTCCATTCTTTACCAAAGCTGACCTGCTAATGTTTAACATACCGAGCTATTGAAGACACGGAGAGGGTATTGATAATTTTGAACCCATGTAGAATAGAAGCTATGCTTAGGAATGATGTGGTGCCATCCTCAAATGACTCCTCAATACTTTCCCTTCTCCTAACAAAGTCGATGTCAGCAATAGATGCAGCTACAGTGCCTGAAAACATTGCAGTGGTCAATCCAAGTACTAATGTAACCAAATAAATACGAAACGAAAGAAGAATTACCTCCACTGAAGTATGTCTTCTTTAGTAACTTTGCAGCTTCTGTGGTTTTGCATTAGTGAAAATAATTTCAAAAAGAAAAAAAAAAAGAGAAAGAAAAAAAAGGAAAATGTTAATGCTAGAATAGATAGCAATAAAATGAAAATAATGTCTTTAAAGTACAGAATAACTTAATATTGAACCAGAACAAAAGTTATCGAGCTACCAGATGTTAATTGGCATCTAATTATTCTCAAATCATTAAGGAAAACAATCATCCGAAGAACTCAGATTAGGATCTACTTTCTAGTGCGACATTAATATGAAGGATTATTATAAAAATTCCTTTTACAATTTAAAGCTAAATCTTAGAATGTTCATAAAGGTAAGTACCACCTTATGGATCAAAAAGCAAAAAAGAAAATGGAACTCTATATACAATATGAGTTTCTCCATGTGAATCAGAAGAATAATACTCAAAAGGCTAGGGAATATGAAATCAAATTGCTAAACTAGTTGGGATCGACAACATCACTCATTTAAGAACCATAGCCATTCTTTGATAAAGGAATTGGAATCTATTTTGTCATCCCACTTTGCCAAATTCCATATCATCAGTCAAATTCATCTTGAAGTCCTTTCTAAGCAACTCCATCTAATTCCGTTTTATGTCATTCTTTAGCCCTTCTAAATCCATTAACTTGATCCATCTAGCATCTTCTCACAAGCACCTCCATGAATTTCCATCTTCCCAAACTATCTCAACCAACATTCCTCGATTTTATCAACTATTTTTTTCTATTACTTGACTCTCTCAGATATGTTCTTTCCTTATATTATCTTCATTAATCCTCCCTCGCATCAATCTTAGCATCCTCCTCATAATGACGCTCATCATATGAAGGTGTTACTTTTTAATAGCTTTTTTGCTTCAACCATAACAGGTCAAATAGCAACAACAACAATAAAGTGCTTTATCCCAACTAGTTGGGGTCAGCAACACGAATCCTGTTCCCCCATCCTAATCTCTCAAAAACCATGTCTTCAGTTAGATTGCGAGTATCCAAATCCTTTCCAACTGTTTCCATCCAGATTCATTATGGTCTTCCTTTTTCCCTTTAGATCCTCTAACGAGTATCCCCTCACACCACATTGCTGTCTCCCTAGGTCTTAGCTTTACATGCCCAAACCATTTTACCCTACTTTCGTTTTATCGTATCTCCTATTTAGCACACCTAGACACAATGGGATATGTTCATTCTTTACCTTATCTTTCCTAGTCTTCCCACACAAAACATTTCAACATCCTAATCATAGCAACATTCATCCTATGCATATGTGGCTTGTTTGTTGCTCAACACTATGATCCACATCATAGCAGGCCTAAAGAGACACCTATTAAATTTCCTTTTAGCATGAGTAGAACACATCAATCACATAACACTCTAGAAATGCCTCTCTACTTGAGCTATCCAACTTTAAATCTATGTGCAACATCCTCATCAATGCTCTCCTCTTTATTAAAAATTGATACAGATCAAATGGCCATCTTATAAAATTTGATGAACTTGATTCATCATTTCTCCAGATAATCTTTACATTTAAACAACATTTGTATAGAGCTTCTGATGCAAGACAGTTTCATACGAACACAATATCAATCTGTTTGATGCAAAATAGTTCTGAACAAACCCGACCCAATATGTTTGGCACCACAAAGTAGAAGAAATAGAAGAGAAGAAAAATAGCATGCAAAAGCAGAAACCATCAGAAGAGTAAAAGAATTACTGTGATGAGTGGAATAGACAACTATGCAAAATGGAAATTGAGAGTTAGAGATAGGAACCATATTTTAATCTCATATCTTCTTTTATAGAGTTAAAGGAAATTTTGAAAAATAAAAAAGCAGGACCCAACAAAAATATTTGAGAAGGATAGCTTTCTAAAACAAAAGGTGAAAAACAGGTTTGACCCACATATATTGAGAATGGTAGCTTTTTTAAAAAACAAGGTAGAAATCATGTTTGAGCATCAAGTTTAATTTTATAGAAGGTAATAAGATATGTTTGTGGAGTAGTTATAAGACAAGGACAAAGAAGAAACCATTATGTTTGAATACCATATCTTTTATACATACATAGATACATACATATATATGTGTGTGTGTGTGTGTGTGTGTGCGCGCTTCTCCTTTATCATTATATAAATAAAGTTACGTCATTTTGTATCTTTATTTTTGGGAGTTGCCAAGTCTGACACAAATTATCCATGTCCCATCATGACACTCATGTCCCCGTTTACAAATCATATATAGTGCTTGAGTTAACTAACTAAAAATAACAACGGGCTACCTAACAAACATCAAATATGGACCAAGAGAAGCAGTATAATTCTCCAAATCCAAACAAAACTGCATACTGTTACTTCTAGAAGATTAAAAAAATCAAGACAGTTCAAATACAGCCAGTCCACTGCAACTGGAAACCGTCCAATATGATGAAGGCAGAAAGAAAACTTTAAAACTGATTTTTTACAAAATCATACATGAACATGGGATGGCTGAAAAGTTCTATAGAGTCACCATCAACACCCACAACTTATTATTTATCATACCATGTAAACAGATCTGATCATATAGCTGTTACATTAGCTGTATGCTCCGTAAATCCTTTTTGTACTAAATCATTCTAATTACAAAACTAACCCGAGTTACATATCAAAGATATAAAAATTAAATAAATATTAACAATGACACTCTTAGGCTTAGCACACTTGTTATGAATGGTCAATCTCCTACCAGTCTTAATGATTTTAGACCCATTTCTTGCTTTAATGTGACATGAGTGTATCACTAAGACTCTATCCAAAAGGCTGAAGAACGCTATCAGAATGGGTGTTCATCCGAGGAAGGAAACAATTAGACAATGTATTCCTCTCTAATGAAATCCTTCAGAACTACAAAGAGATACTGACCTAGCACAATGAGTATTGAAGTCAACCTAAGAAAAGAACAGCCAAGTACAGTGGGACTTATTTGACTGATGTGCTGGCAGTGACAGAATATCCTTCATTCATGGTGGATTCTATCATACCCTGGGCCAAAATTCCAACCTTTTGTTTTAGATAATGATACCTCAGCCGGAAAAGAGTTCAAAGACTTTTGAGATGGACACCAGATGTCACATACTTTGCTTGATTTGATCATGGAGTGCCTCTAAACAACCTGAGGCAGAAAATTTCCAGTGTTTACTCTCGATTTCTCTTACCCAGATATTTCTCATCTATGTTCTGTAGATGACCATTTGATATTCTCTGTTGAGAAGATGTAGACCACGGTATCCCAACTCCTCAAAATAACTGCCCACGACACATCCCTAAACTCTGGAAGGATGCACAACCAAGAAGCAGCCATACTCACAACCAAGGTCTTAAATTTCGCTGGCATGTCACAGCATGCCGGCAACATTTCGCCAATTTTTGATTTAGTGGTATGAAATGGGGGTGTAAATCGCTTGATTTCCCTCTTTACACCATCTCGGCAACATGTCGCCAAGATGGTGTAAACTTTGGCACGTGCCTGGCACGTGCGAAATTTTAAAACGAAATGCCCCTTTTAAAGGGGGATTTCGTGGACCTGTAGCCATATTTCGGCGACAGCTCCATGAAACGCCG
>JAUPMG010015345.1:0-15439 GCA_031762675.1 Pachysandra terminalis
AATTACATATTTGACCTTGCCACGTGTCAAAATATGATTGGATTAAATCAATTTCCAAATTGACTCATCATCAGTACTTAAACCCAACCCAAAAATTTAATCAGGCCTTAAATTTGAGTCTAACCTAGCTCTATGAGCCACTTATCCTTGTCCAAGCCCGCCCAATCATAGGGTTCGTAAGTTGTACCGATCAGTCTAGACCAATATTGGTTGTATCAGTCCGGTCCATAACCCCAAGATACAAAGTTTTATATTGCAATTTGAGACCGGACCGATCAATAGAACCATGACTTAGTTGGCACGATTTGATATGCGCTCGCAATCAAAGAATTTAGAAATGTTAGTTTACAAGAAAAGAAAAAAAACTATACTTAATCCTCATGCATATACCAGGTGTCCGGGTTTCCTTGGGGCCACGTGACATCGGTGAATTCCTTAACCGCAAAGAGTTGGGTTGTAATGTCGATGCCTAGGCTTTGATGCAAAGGTTCTTCCTCTGACTTTCCTACGAACCCAGAATGAGGCACGGAAGACTGGTACTTTTTCATGGTTTCCTCAGGAAGATCAAACACACTCTTCATAGCCATCAACACCTCTTCATGTAAATGCGTAGGAATCTTATCGTAAGCCTGAAAGCACCCATACCCTTCGCATGCTTCTCTAATTTTCTTACACATTGCCTTCCATCCTTCACTCCCTTCGTTCAAGTCACACAAATCAATAAACGGGACTTGAGTCTCAGCCATCTCTTCTTCTTTCTCTCTCTCAGCCTCAGGCCACAATTATGAAAATAGGTCCAGTGTGCAGCTGCTAAATTATATAGAGAAGTTTACGGGGTTTATTATTACTATTATTTTTCTTTACAAAAAATCACTAATGAGTAATTATTTGTGTATAATAAATAAATAAATATCAGGAAGGGAATATTGAGTTGCATGTGAAAGTGATTTTGGGGACTAATTAATTGGGTTTCTATTTAAAAATTGGCCTAGGCTGGGGTGGAGGGAAGGCAATGAATCACGTGGTATTTAAATTAATGTTAAAATATTTCAAAATAAGCCTTCTATACTACTCAGACCTTGGAACTGGTAGCTAGGGATGGCAATCGGGCGCGTTAAGCGTATTCTGCCTTGCCCTCCCCTAATGATTATGGTTTGGTAACCCTTTAATTATATAAATTTTACAAATAAATATCTCTAAAAAATTAACGTTTTAAAGATATATTACATCCGGATCAAATCCACTGGTTTTGATACAAAAACAGTACATATAAAAACAAGGGCATTCGAATGAAAATTTCGAAGGATAGGTTTCGAGAGAGAGAGAAATTTAGCGAGAAGTCAAAAGAGATGACTCAAATAAGACAAATAGTCTTGTTTTGAGGTAAGGCCCATTATTAAACAATAATAAGAGGGGAAAATATGTTATTTCCATTTCAGTGATGGTCTTTATTTCGACAGCAAATTTTAATTCTGATCTTACAATTTTTGCAATTTGAATTTGCATAAATATGTCATCTTCAATTTAGGAAAAATAAAGCAGCACTAAAAAAAAGTGAAAATCAAATACTTGTTATGAAGAAAGTCATAATTAGAATCTGAAAATACCTATTTGTTTGAGAGTATAAAATGAACATCCCTAGTGGAGTCGCCAAAAATGGTGATGCACAAATCGGTAAATAAGACCCGCTTAGACCGATTAAGTCGTTTATCTTTTGATATGACCGATTTGTGTCGGATAAGGTATTTTGAGGTTCGAGAATGTCCTAACTGCTCGTCTAAACCGAGGAATCGGTCGTTCAGGCAGCGCTACGTCGATTCCAACAAGTATGAATTCCGAGATTGTGAATATCAATCATAGACAACACAAAGACACAAGATATATATGGTTCGGCAATACCGCCTACATCCATGGATTGCCATACGGCATTCATTCTTCTCATTTCATTCTTGAGAGATATCATTTATATGATATATTGTAGAAATACATAGAAGAAGAAAAAGATAGCATATAGAATTCTCTATCTTTTTTATTCTTGAATTGGAGAATAATGTTTTTCCAACTCTTCTTTCCATGAAGAGAGCCCCATGATCTCTACGTGTCTCTGTAATGACCCGGACCCTATCATTTAATTTGATAATTAAATGATAGTTAATTTTATTTTAAACCTTAGGATGTAATTAGAATAAGAGGGACTGAATTAGACCCTTATGAGATTTTGAGAAAATAGTGGTAATTTGTGTAATTTTGAGAATTAGGTGGACTGGGCTTGGATCCAACTCAGTGAACTCTAGTTGGACCACGGATGGGTCGATTAGCCCATTGGGCCAAGGTAAGGGTAATTAAGTAAATTACTATCTTATTTGAATTAAAAGAGAGGGATAATGGAGATCACCCACTAACTCACATACCATCCAAATAGGGAGAGAGAAATTGCCTTGTTGTTGCACACGACCAAATGAAAGAGAGAGAAGAGGAAATTTGGATTTTTGAAGGAAAAAGGAAGAAGAAGAAGAAGAAGAAGAAGAAGAAGGAAAAGAGAATCTGTTGATCATCTAGTGCTGGAAAAGTTGCAGAGAACATATCTAAGAAGAAAAAGGTAGGGATTCTCATCGATTTTACGATAAGTATATTCATGGATCTTAACAATGCTATAGCTATAGATTAGAATGCATGATTTCATGATTTGAAGCATAATCTGATTAGTGATCTTATGGTATGAGCATTGAAAGAATATTATGAATGTTGGTAAGTCTATATGGTTAACATGCTTAGATTAAGTTTATTGTGTTTGTGATGATATTATAAGTTCTTATGATTTATGTATGATTTCCTGGAATTAATTCAAGTATGTTGATTGATTGTGTAATGAAGATCTACATATACAATCTGGATTGATAGGTAGGTTTTGATCAATTACAAGATAAATAGAAGTTGGTTACAAGATAAATAGAAGTTGGTATTTGACATATAGAAGTGTAAAAAGAGGTATTTGAGATTATGGGCACGAAGCCTTAGAAGAAAAACTGATTTCTGGGCTAAAATAGGCATTCTGTTGGACTATCGGTAAATGTCGAGACATCTACCGAAAAGCCCAGAAAAATACAGGCTCTCGGGATAATCTACCGAGGCTCAGTAGATCATCTACCGAGAAGCTTAGTGGGAACCTCGGCAAATACCGAGTATCTACCGAGCCCCAAATGGATCCAAATTTTAGAGACAGTTCCCTTGGGGTGTTTTACACATGTGTATGAGGTTGGTTTGTCTACAAAAGAGATGATTAATGTCGAATGTTAAAAAGTGTACGATGGGGTTTGAAATTCAGGAAAATAAGGCAGTCCTAGATGAGATATAAGGAGAATTTGTCTTTAATGAGTTTGGACTTAGATAGTGGACTACGAGATAAGGTTAGAAATGTTTGCATAGGAAATTGAGTGGTTTGAGTGGTGCTTGTAGCATTCACTGTTTTGTCCTATGATGGGTTTCAGTGTTGATTTGTCTGGTGTTTGAGTGCTACTGGGAATATCTACTACCTCTGTATGATTGATTGTGATGTATGAATTATGTTTGTGAGTGGTGTTAGAAGCATTCACTGGTAGTCAATGGGATTGATTAGGTCTTGATTTTGTATGTTTGAGAGTGGTGCTGGGAGCATCCACTAGAAGTCAATGGGATTGACTGTATATGTTGTGTACTGGTGTGTTCCACCGTGTAGTGAAAGTCCCTTAAGGAATATGGTATGTTGTACTGGTGTTTTCCACCGTGTGGTGAAAGTCCCTAAAAGAATGGTATGATGTACTGGTGTTTTCCACTATGTGGTGAAAGTCCTTAAAGGAATGATATGGTATACTGGTGTATTCTACCGTGAGGTGAAAGTTCCTTAAAGAATAATGGTAAATGAATGGTGTGTTCTACCATGGGTGTAAGTCCCTTAAAGAATGGAATTGTGGCATTCTACCATGGGTGGAAATCCCTTAAAGAATGGGTTGAATGGTCGTATGATTGAATGGACATGTGATTGGGCTAGGCCTAATTACCCTTGCATTGTATATACATATCATCCCCATTTCATAATTCATAATTGCATCATACTACGTTGCATTGAATCATTGCACATGATTGGTTGAAGTGAATGTTTGTGTGTCTCTACATATTGATCGTTAGTGCTTGTGTTTATGCTTGTGCTTGGGTCGTATTTGTTGGTTTACATAGTGAGACTATGTGGTTACTGGCCGTAGCATGGTGGGGCCATGTGGTTGTTTGTTTACATAGTGAGACTATGTGTTTGCTGGCCGTAGCATGGTGGGACCATGTAGTTGTTTGTTTGCATAGTGGGACTATGTGTTTGCTTCTGTTGCATAGTGGGACCATGTGATGTATTTTTTGCATAGTGGGACTATGTGGTTCATATATTGGGCATGATGGGATCATGTAGGTTATATTTGATTCATAGTGGGACTATGAGGATTGGATTTGAATGCATAATGGGATCATATGTGCCCTATGATTTATCATGGTGGGACTATGTGAACAATTATTGTGATAGGATATGACTATTTGTGTAATTGTTATGAGTAATGGGATTACAATGTTGAATGCAATATATCTATTAAATATGTGAGATTTAGTATGATGATAAGCATGCTAACACATTTGACTGTGGTATTACTTGTTGATTGAAATTGTATGAATCAACCGTGTAGTTATGTATGCATGAAGATAATTATTGTAACTTCTTTGATTTTCTCTACGAGGCTTCTGTTGACCCTTATATTATACAGGTGATCAGTTCGTTTGACTTGCTGGCATGGAGAGGAGAATTCTTTTAGTTTAGATACTTGATTTTTATGATGGATTATACTTTGTTTTTATAAACTTGAGTGGGTGTGAACTAGTAATAGATTAGATGTCTATTTATTTGTGGGTTTTAGCTTAACGGATATGAGTTGAGCTACAGGTTTGATTTATTTAAGACTTTCGCAGATTATGTTTTTAGACTCTAATTAACCAAGACAATGGTTATGTATTGTGAATGGATATCCGCGTCCACATGGTGGATCCGAAGGTTATTCTCTTGAGAATCCGCTAGATCCTATATCTTGGATTTAGGGAGTGACAGTCTCCTCTTTTTGTATGGAGAGCTGAATCTTTGAATGGAGAGATCTCTCTTTTGAATCCAGCACCCCATGCATGTCCTTCTCTAGCCTTTTTAAAGGAATGTTGCTCGACATAATGCCTTCAAGAAAAATTGTCAAAAGACATTCACATTATCCAAGAAAACTTTCAAATACATTGAATAGTCCAAAGAAAACTGTCAAATGCATTAATACTCCAAGAAAAATGACATTGCATTAAATGACCCAAATAAATATATTTAAATGTTTCAAAACAGTCATAACATACTAGATGCTTTACAAAACTGAAATAACAATAAATGTTAAATCTGTGAATAGTAGTTCAAATGAACAGTGTCATGAACAGTGATTTCGAAATCACATGAACAGTATCATGAATAGTGATTTCAAAATCCTATGAACAGTGTCATGATAGTATGAAGAGTGTTTCGAAATCAGAGTGAATAGTGTTTTCGAATACTTGATGAATAGTGATTTCAAAATCCAAGGAACAGTGATTTTGAAGTCCAATGAACAGTCTTTTCAAAGTCCAGTGAACAGTGTTTTCACTACAAAATACATTGCCTTTCTCGGCGGCCAGAAACCGCCACGAAAGGTCATAGGACCATCGCGAAAGCCTTTGTCGGCGGTCTATTTGACCCCTGACGATGAGCTTGCTGTAAATACTATTAACAGCAGTTTTGATGGCGGGCAGAGGCCTACCTACAAATAAACCGCCAACAATGTAAGTTTACAGCAAGGTTTTGGCAGCGACGGTCCTGAGAGGACCGCCTAAAAATACCCCTTTTCTCGGCGGGCTTAATAAGATCGCTAAGAAAGGCTTAATTTCAACAGGGGAATAGTCCCGCGAGATTGGGAATTTGCCCGCGAACGTGCTCGGCAGTCTTGAGAAAACCGCCGAGAAAAGGTCAATTTCACGGGAATTTCTCTGCACGAACGGGGGCTTCTCGACGGTCTAATAAAAACCGTCGTGATAACAACATTTAACAGTGGTTTTTCTTAGACCGCTGTTAAATTCCGTCGGTAAAAATCCCTTTTTTGTTGTGTTTCGAAATCTGATGAATAGTGATTTCAGACTTCAAATGGTTTAAAATATACAATAAAATGGTGTCATGTGTGCGATTTACAAACCAATCATCATTAGGACACGCCATATCCCAAATCCCATATTTTTTCTGAAATAAATCCCTTCTAGTTGATAAATCCTTTTTCGACTAACACTCTTCCAATGACATATCCCCAATTTCCCTATTTTTTACATTAAAAATCAACTAAGATATCTATTTATAAGCCCAATGATTTTTTTCGAATCCATAACTTTCCCCTTTGACTTGTGAACTCCCGGTCTGGACTGGCCAATACAACCGGTACCAGTCGGGACCAGTTGGTATTAATGAGGAGCCAATTTGAAATTTGATTTAAGCCAATGATAAGGTGACACATGACAAGGTCAATTAAGTAATTACTTCATTATTCAAAATCATGAATAAAGAGTGTATATTCGAAATTCTGTATGTTACTTCGAAAGTCCACCCTTGTTAGGAGAATATTTTCGGAGTAGCTCATTTCGAAAGCCCATTTAACATGGGAGGATTATTTCAAAATCAGTACAAAATTAGAGGATCAACTTAAGATGGACCTCAAATCAGTATTCTTTCGAAAGAAAACTTTCGAAGTGTTATTTTGCCTTTGATCTTATATATAAGACATTAAGGAATCATTTATGTTAACCATCTTTAGAGGGTCAATTCGTTATCACAAGTAATATCTCGCATAATGAGGTAGTCAGTATACAATTTCGATGTTGCTATTCGGAAATAACAATTCTAGGCATTTTGTGATAATATCTTGAAATGACCTTTCGAAATAATCATTCAAAATAACAATATTGCTATTTCGAGATCATCTTTCGAAATAGTCAGCAATGATATCTCTAAGTCATAATATCTTGAATTGAATTATAAGGGAACATTCCCTGACATTCATTATTCCTCGAAGCTAGTAAATTCAAGGTTATTCATTCAAAGCATAGGGGGAAATCAGCATTAGACTTTTAGGAATGGAGGACCAGAGAGATAAGTCTTATCAAGATCCTCAAATATCTAGTAGCATTTAAGGACTTGAATCAATACAGAAGAGTAACGTATCATTAACTTTATAACGTCATATTCATTACTAATCCGAACGTTTCAAATACATTCATTGAACCGTTATGAGCTTTGATGAAGCGTTTTGAACATTCAAATCAAAACACTTGTATACATCAATGAAACGTTTTGAATGCATTGAATGAAACGTTGCAAACGGTCAAGTAATGAGTATGGGGCTATAAAAGGGCAATGATGCATCAGAAAGAGGGATTGGACTCCTAGGCATTTGACAATCTCTGAGGACTTACATAGCTTTGTCTTGAGAATTCTCTTTCTGAATTAAAGTTCTGTGGTGACCTTTATGTTTATTCCTGACTGATATCTGTTCTTATCCTCTTTATTTCATCCCACAAGGAAACCTTACATTGGAACGGTCATCTTTTGATTTAGATCAGTGTAATTAAGTATTTGAACTATTTGTTGCTCAAACCACTTGGGGCAATGACATCTCATTGTCAAATTGGCTATTTACCGGTTTGTGCATCATCATTTTTGGCGACTCCGCTAAGGGATTTGAATCGTTTCCTTTCTTTTGTATTGAGATCAGTTAAAAGTTGTTCAAATGGCCCCAGAACTTTCCATTGTTAATGAAAGAAATAGATTTTTCGAAGTCTGAACAAACAGTCATTCGAACGTACGCTCAAAGGCTGTCATTGCGAAAAGCAGAGGAAAAATATGCCAATGCTATCTCAGAAGAAAGTCTGATAACTTTCGGACCAGAGAACATAATGGTTTCATATAAAAATCATGGAATAACCCTCTCTCCAAACTCTGTTTTACAAGGATTTGAGTTAAGACGGATTTGATTCTCAGCCATCTCTTTTTCTCTCTCCCTCAGCCTCAGGCCTCAACTATGGTCCAGTGTGCAGCTTTTAATTATATAGAGGAGTTTACGGGGTCTATTATTTTTCTTTACAAAAAATCAATAAATGGGATTTTGAGTCTTAGCCATCTCTTTTTCATTCTGTCCCTCAGCCTCAAGCCTCAACTATGAAAAGAGGTCCAGTGTGCAGCTGCTAATTATATATAGGTGTTTACGGGTTTATTATTACTATTATTTTTCTTTACGAAAAATCACTGATGTGTTAAATAAATATCAGAAGGTTGTGAATTGAGAAGTGTTTCATTTGGTATTTCTTTATGTCCTAATTTGATAATTCCTATCAGGAGGGGAATATTGAGTTGTATGTGAAAGTGATTTTGGGAACTAATTAATTGGGTTTCTTTTAAAAAAGAAAAAGAAAAAAGGAGACTAGGGGCTGGGGGTTGGAGGGAAGGCAACGAATCACGTGGTATTTAAATTAATGTTAAAATAGTTCAAAATTAAGACTTTTAAACTATTCACATCTTGGAACTGGTAGCTAGAGATGGCAATCGGGCGGATTAAGCGGGTATTCCGCCTTTAATTATATAAGTTTTATAAATTAACATCTTTAAAAATTTAATTTAAAAAATTAACTTTTTAAAGATATACTACATCCATTGGTTTCGATACTAACCGATAGAGTTAAGATAGATTTGATATTAGGGAGACTCCTTTAGGGATGGATTAGGATTTATCAAAACCCGCAAGAACGGGCAACTAACTATGCTTATTAGCTTCCAATAATCCAATGTTGATATATTTCTCATTAGCTCTCTTTTGTAATTTTTAAAATTTAAATATTCCTTGGGGATTCATACTCCCAGTACTGTTAATATAAGTTTACAATATTTTTATTTAATTTTGGAATTGAGTTGGAACTCAATTGCACAGCTTGTCACCAGATTCAGCTCAGAAAAACATGACTATATACCAATTTAATACTCAAAAATAACAACAAAGTTCTGCCCTCTCAATAATCAAGATTCTCCTCGTAGATCTTCCTTTTGGAATGCACATTTTTTGTCTACTTCAATCACGTGAAAAGAAGTATGTACACCACGTGAAAAGAATGGGTAAAAACTTTTCTTTTGTTGGGCTCGAATAATGGCTTAGGGTCTGTTATTCTTGCAGAAGCTCTTCTTTGGATGGGCTCGGTTAGACCAAACTAGGGGTGTAACCTGGGTCGGTTCACCCTCCCAAACCCACTTTGGTTTGATTTGCGTTTCTAAGACATTTGGTTGGGTACTATAAACGAAATTATTATCGGTTTTTGGTTTTTGGTTGAAGTCTCGGTTAAACTGAACTTAAACCTGAACTCTAGTATATATATGATTTAGGATAAAGAAGAAAATGTTGTTATGTGAAGACTGATGTTAGTGAAGATAACAACCCTGTTATCTATAAGGTTGATGGGGATAATAAATCTATTGGGAATGTCACCAACCGCCTAAATGCATGGGATGTTGATAAATGATAAACAAGGCTATTTTGGATTTGTTGGTGAGTGGATATACCCAACCCTTTCCTCAATGGGTATGAGAGTATAGAGATATACCCAACCCTTTTCTTGATGAGATTTGTCACTGATTTACCCAACCCTATAGGGGTATGGTGAGGATAGGTGTATAATAGCAGTTTCACTTCTATTATGCCTTAATTACAGGGTATTTATTAATGCTTTTGGGGTTTGGGGATTCATTCATTGTAACACATTATGTTGAACTTTGGAGAATAGTTGAACAAGGTGTGCATCCGTGGACGTAGGCACTATTTGCCGAACCACGTAAATCTGTTTTTGTGTTCTTGATTTCTTCTTCATATTTTTTACTCTTTCTTTCTTAACAACTGGTATCAAAGCTATTGGTTGAGTGGGGGCAATGGTGGAAGAAGAAAATGTGAGAATCAAAGAGTTCAATGATTCGAACTTCAGATTCTGGAAGATGCAAATCGAGGATATGTACGTTCTATATCAGAAGTATGCATCTTTTTAATATCTCTAAGGAGAAAACTGCAGCAGATTTAATCGTGGCCCTATCAAAGATGTACGAAAAACCATCAGCATTAAACAAGGTTTTTCTGATGAAAAGATTATTCAATACGAAGATGTTGAACAATGGTAGTGTGGCTGAACACTTAAACGGAAGGAATAAGTTTTGCGCCCACTCAACATTGTCACGAGTCAGTCGGAATCGAACGGAATAAGTTTTGAGGATGAAATTAATTAGGGCTTCATTGATTTTATCAGGATTACCAGATAGTTGGGATAGCCTGGTAATGGCTGTGAGCAACTCGTCTAATTTTGGTACTTTTAAGTATGATGATGTCGTGAGTGTTTTTCTAAGTGAAGAAGCTTGCAGGAAGAATTTTGGAATTGCCAAAACATCAGGTAGTGTTCTGAGTGTAGAGAAAAGGGGCAGATTATCAAAGATGGGGAACATAAATTCTAACTACTCTAAATCAAGAAACAAAAGGTCAAGACCTCCTCAAGGAAGCGGTGATCAAGGTTGTTGGAATTGCAGGAAGAAGGGGCGCTTCAAGAGAGACTGCAAAACTCAAAGGAAAGCAACCCAAAATAAAAATCAGGGAAGTGACAATTCCATAAATCTTTTTGATGAAAATAATAAAGATTCTAATGCTTTGATTTTGTCTCTTGATACACTAAATGATGTATGGATTGTAGATTTTGGTGTATCTTTCCGTGCTACCCATCAAAAAAGATTTTCTGCAAAATTTTGTTGAAGATAAATTCAAAAACGTTTACCTTGAATATGAAAAACCCTTTTATATATATATATATATATATATATATATATATATATATATCCTCCAATTGTAGATTCTTGGAGAAGTTAAGACTGAAAGGGTGTACTGGGTAACATATTCTCATGATCCGTGATCATGAAATCCTCAAGAACTTGGAGCTTGAGAACTTATCGTTATTGAGGACATATCTTGCCCCTCGGATCAAATCAAATTCTACACCCCAAATCTTATTTTCTTTAGAGTTTTCAACACCTCAAGTCATGTAAGAACTTTTTACCACAATGACCGCAATGGTCGAATCGATCAGATAGACAAAGAATGTATAGCAAGCATGCATATCATCCACTATTAGAATCTTTGGTAATTATTGAATTTAACTCAAAGCACACTTCGATTGACAGGAACACCCAAAGTTCCACTTCTCTTGTGAAGCATCCTTTCCTAGATGCCAATCGGTAATGAAATTTGCCAGCATATCTCTGCTGAATCAATTGTTTCTCTTGGTTCCATAGCTGATCCAAAAGAACTTCTTGAACGATAAACTACACAAGAGAAGATCCATATGATCCTCGTGAACTATCCGAATTCCCTGATATAAGACTTTGGTTTGTGAGCCTTGATGCTTCTTACCCATGGTTGCCTGTTGTGCTCGATTGGCGAGCTGGAGAGCTTGCTCGATACGCAGCCATGTTGGTTCCTCACCAGGCAACTTTTAATTCAGAAATAGGGAGAGATACCAAATGTCTTAAGATTCTAAGTCATTGAATTTTGTGTTTGCAGACGAGCATGAGAATGGGTGTTGTTTTCAACCTATTTTTCTTTTGAATAAGCATCCTTATTCATGATGGATCCATCATGAATAAGGATGTCATAAACTACAATCCTTCCATGATTTTACACCAAACTTCTTGATTGCTCACATATTTTTTATTTTTTTAATACAATACTCCTAAATTTAGTATACCCCATATCTCAAATCCTATATTTTTTTTTGGAATAAATCTCTTCTTATTGAGAAATTCTTTTTCAACTTAAACTCTTTCAATGGCATATCCTCAATTTCCCTTTATTTTTTTATACTAAAACTCTTCCAATTAAGATATCTATTTATAAGCCCAATGATTTTTTCGAATTCATAACTTTCTCCTTCGATTTGTGAACTCCAGGTCTGGATTGGCCAATACAACCGGTATCGGTTGGGACCGGTTGGTACTGGACCGATTCAGATCGATACCGGTCTAAACTATTCAATTCATAAATTAAAACAAAAAAGCACCGGACTGGTTGTACTGGCCAGTCCAGACCGATATCGATTGTACCGATTCGGTCCAGTGCCTCACGTGATGATTGTAGACCTGTGGGCCTTTTTTTTGTGTGCTAGATAATTTCTATTCCATTAATAGACAGGAAAAAAAATTGTTTTTGAACTATAAATTCTTTCTCAAGAGAAATATAAGTTAGATCAAGGTATAGTGTTCCAGGACCGGATAGGATCCAATGCAAAAGTGATGAACCGATAATTAAATTTTCAAATTTAAAAATTGGATCAGTCATTGGACTAACATTACCGGCCAAGACCAGTTGGTACTGATGATGCACAAACCGGTAAATGACTAAAATATCAATTAATCAAATTGGTTTGAGCAACAATGGATTCGAATACTTGCTTAAATCAAAGGATGACCATTTCAGCATAAGGTTTCCTTTAGAAAATTGAAAACAAAGAGAAAAGAAAACTCAGATCAATCAGGAATCATCTAACTTATCTCTACCATGCATGCTTCAAAGTTTCAAACTCATCAATGAATAATCCTCACCAGAAGGGTTCCAATGAGAACCAGCATCCACTACAAGAGGATATTCTTGCCTAGCAAGATGCATAGCAATTTTTCCATTGTTCATATTCTTGCATATGAATTTGTTTTTCAATTCTGAGTCTCACTATGAGAGACTCCATAGAGAACTCCTTGATTTTGCATGTAGATGGTTCTTCAAGTCTGTTTATGATGAGGGAAGCTTGTCAATTGTTGTAGCTTACTTGGATTTAACGAAAGCTTATGCTAGTCTAAATTGGAATTTTTTAGAAAAAGTTCCAATTACTTTTGGTTTTCATAATCAATGAGTTAAACTTATTATGCAGTGTGTTACCACTGTTACATATAGTGTTTTAACCAGTGGATCTGCATGTGATAAGATTATCCCTTCAAAAGGGTTAAGACAGAGGGATCATTTGTCCCCATATCTTTTCATTCTTAGCCAACAAGTATTGTCTAGCATACTTCTAAGATCACTCCTTTCATGGCTTGAAGTTGATCATCTTGAGTGCAAAGCCTTATTGAGAACTATTAAAAAAAAATTGTGAGTTTGTAGATCATGACATGAACTAAGACAAATCTGCCTTTGTGACCAACCCTAACATCAAGGGAAAAGACAAAGCTGATCTAGCCATAACTTTTCAATGTAAATGGACAAAGGGCTTCAAGTCCTACATAGGGGTGCTTTTGGAGAATGGCAAGCCAAAGAAGACTATGTTCTCTGGCCTGATCAATAGGATTGAGAAAAACTTAGCTGGCTGAAAATCTACCACCCTTAACCAATCTAGAAGACTAGTATTAATTAACTCTACTTTGGCCAGCCAAACTCTACATGTCATGGCCTACATGAAAATCTCAAAGGTTACCACTAAGTGGATAGATAGGAGAGCATGAGATTTTCTCTATGCTAAAACTGGTAAAGACCGCACTATATCCACACAGTAGATTGGGCCCAAATCTGTAAGTCCAAGAGATGTGGTAGATTAAATATCAAGTGTCTTGGTATATCCAATGATGCTCTCTTGCGCAAAAGAGCTTGGGTCCTTCTCAAAGAGCCCAATTCCTTTTGGGCTGAACTCCTATCAAAAAAAAAAAATCTTTGAGGTTGAGGCTAAAGCATATGATCCTCACTTATGGAAATAGTTGTACTTAATGAATGAAAAACTCATGCAAAGCCTTGGCTAAATCATAAAAAATGGGAAAAACATACCTACTACACAAAGGAAAAACCTCTTGAGTGGCCAAAATAAACAAATAACTACAGACTAGGAGGGTATGCAAGGGATGTATGGATAAATTTATAAACCAAGAAAACCTCAGTTGGAACAAGCAGGAGATTCGAAGAGTATGGCCAACGTAAAATCCTATCTTAGTAGGAGGAGGTAAGTAGAAATGATCAAAAGTTCTAGTTATACTTGTCAGTTGTACAAAAAGACTGTATTTTATTTGAAAATGTACACGAAATGATTTATGTACAAATGAGCTTCTCCATCATAGACTACACATTCCTTGTGAAGCCTGTAGCCTATGTGGGGAAGGGAATGAATCTATCATGCATCTTTTTACACAATGTAATTTCTTTCGTGTAGTTTGGTTTGCATCTTCAGGAGGAAGGTTGGAGGATATGGCACAGGCTGAAACTTTCAAAGAGTGTCACATGGGGATTAAATCAAGATTTCAGAATGAACCAAATTTAGATATTGGTGCAAAATTTGCCAATTTCTGTCGGGTTATTTGGTTAGCTAGAAATGAAATATTTTTGAAGGAAAAGCTCCCAATACCCGTGATACGATTTCCAAGCTAGATTCATTGCAAAAGGAATGCGAGAAGTTGAAGGAAGAATCAACAACTAGTCTTTATGAGTGTCCACTTCGAGAGCCTATTTTTGTGAGATGGAAGCTCTCAGAGTTGGAACTTGTCAAAATTAATTTTGATGGAGCAAGTCGTGGAGAAGAGAAAAGAGTAGTTGTTGGAGGTTTATATAGGAGGAAATAAATAATAGTCATTATTTGATTTGTATAATTTTTATTAGTTTCTAGTCTGTAATCAGTCTAATTGTATCAAGTCCTTTATAAAAGGCAATTAGTTAGATCTAGAAGATTCTAAATTGATTAAAAGCAACTAGTTAGATCTAGAAGAATTCAGATTGATTGTAAACTTGTATATATATACACCATATCATCAATAAAAAAGTAAGCCATTCAATATCAATCTTCACAGTTTATGTTGGAACCACTTGGATCTCTTCTTGTGCAGTTGTGCAGATTTAATTGGGGAACATACTAACAATTATGCTGAAGCCCCTTACATTACTTGAAGGTATTATCAAAATTGGCTAAACACCTGAATTGTCAAAGTCTCTATTGAAGGAAATTCGGGTTATAAAGGCATATTACATAATCAGACGATTCAAACTCATCTAAAGATATCATAATCTCTCCTACATGCAAGGCTAAAATTAAAGACTAGTGATTAAGTCTAAGGCTGCGTTTGGCCCAGCTTCTATAAGTACTCATTATTGCTTATAGCTTATATAAGCACTTTTTAAAACTAAATATGTGTTTGGTAGCTCTTATGGGTAAGTGCTTACCCATAAGAAGTAGGGGAAGGTTACCTATAAGGAGAAGCTGCTCTCAGCAGCTTCTCCCAAGCTCTTATGCATTAAGCTATTTCACAACTTAAGTAATATTTTTAAAATACCTATTTTACTCC
>JAUPMG010015355.1:0-15437 GCA_031762675.1 Pachysandra terminalis
ATGAGCATGCTAATACATTTGACTGTGATATTATTTGTTGAATGAACTTGCATGAATTAATTGTGTTGTTATGTATGCGTGAAGATAAACATTGTAATTTCATTGAATTTCTTTACGAAGCTTCGACTGATCATTTTGCTGAAACCAGTAATCAGTTTGGTTGACTTGCTTGCTTGGAGAGGAGATTTATTTCTTTTCAGATACTTGATCGATGATGTTTATTTTATGAAATTTGTTTTGATCCCACTGGGGCAGGAATTGTAATAACATAGTTAGATTACTTTGGATAATTCTAACATGTTAGTTTGGATTAGACTACGGTTTAAATTTATACAGACTTCGGCTGTTCATTTTATTTGGACTCTGATTAACCAAGATTGTGGTTATGAATGGAGTTTCTTATCCACGTCCACGTGGTGGATCCAAAGGTCATTCCTCGTAAATCCTTGAGATCCTATATCTCGGATTTGGGGCGCGACAGAGTGGTATCAGAGCACTAGGTTTTAAGTTATCTACGCTTTGGGAAGTCTTAGGATACAGTGAAAATGTAGGACGAGAACCTAGGTACATGTGACTATGGGAACCACTTTTGTGAATTGTGTGAAATATACTTTGATATCTATGTGAATATAATGTGGTATATTTATGTTCCTATGTTTGATTATATGTGTGATTATGCATATGTTAGAATAGGAATATCCCAATATGTACTTAGAGACTCTTTATTGTGTAGATGGTTGGACGTAGGGATCGTCCGCTAGGGACGAGGATCCTAGGTTGTCGGGAATTTATTAGGTCCTGGGAGATATGGCCACTACACTTCAAGGTGAGCAGGCCATGAGGCAAACCCAAACCACCCAAACTACATCTCTTAGGAACATTAATGGGGGAGGAATTTCATGGCTGGAAAAGTTTAAGAAGTTATCACCACCCTTCTTTGAGGGGAGTATAAAGCCGATGTGGGCTCTAGATTGGATGGAGAAGATGGAAAAGATCTTTGTGGCCATGGCCTGCCCAGCTGATCAGAGGGTGAAACTGGCAGTATTTATGCTGAAGGGAGAGGCCTACCTGTGGTACAAGATTGTAGAGAGGGCCAAGGACAGATTAGAGATTGGGCAGAATTCGAACGGTAATTCTTTGAGACATATTTTCCGAGCAGCTACAAGAGAGCTATGGCTGTGGATTTCATGAAGTTGGAACAGGGCTTCTTCACAGTGAGCCAATATGAGGGACGTTTTGCTATGTTGTCACATTTCGAACCACAGATAGTAGCCAATGAAAGTGACAAGGCTGCTAAATTTGAGGAAGGGCTTCGACCTGAGATCGGGTTGAAAGTGATAATAATGGGATTGAAGAATTATACCCAAGTCCTCGATTGTGCACGATGGGTCGAGAGGGACACTCCACTTCCAGCACAGCGTACATGCACTTCTCGTACTGATAAGGGGAGGTTTCAGCCTTACAGTCAGAAGGGAGGTAAGAGACCAAGGAACGACAGTTATCCCGGGAAGGTAGAACCAAGGGAGGCATCCACTTCTAATGCTTCTATTGCTGCACCATTCATTCAATAGCAACCACCTCAGGTATCTTGCATTTATTGTGGCAAGCCTAGACACATCAAGAAAGATTGTAGAGATAGAATTTGGGTGGAAAGCTTGGGACAGAGAACTGACGGGCCTAGAGGACAAGTGCAAGCCCTGACAGATGGCATAGTGCAAGGAGATGATGATGCCAGCAATGCCCTGGTTGAAGGTCCACTTACAATCTTCCATTCACCTGCTAGTGTATTGTTTGACTCGGGTGCTACGCATTCTTTCATATTAGTTAGATTTATGCATGCTTTGGGTCTTAGACCATCTATTATGAGAAAACCAATATACATAATGAGTCCCGTGGGAGGATTAGTCACAGTCAACAATATCTGCTTAGATTGTGTGGTTAGAGTTGGAGATCGAAATTTTGAGGACGATATAGTAGTGTTGTCGATGACTGAATTCGATATTATACTTGGCATTGATTGGCTATCTGCTTATCACGCCGAGGTAGATTGCTCTGGTAAGGAAGTCACTTTTAAAATTCCTGGAGGAGAACAAGTAAAGGTCCTAGGGAAAGCTAAGGACGAGTACTAAGAAGAGTTTTTGGAATTGTTAGAAGGCAACAAAGGAGAATCCTTGGAAGATATCCCAGTGGTAAGAGAATTTGTTGGAGTATTTCAAGGGATACCTAGATTACCACCGTTGAGAGAAGTTGTGTACTGCATCAAACTGATGCCAGAAACTTCACCCATATCGTTGGGCACAAGTAGTGACCCTAAACCAAAACTAAGGATTTAATTGTAATCTACTTATGAAGTAGGGGCCATGTTGTAAATAATAGAACTAATGGAGTGTGTTTTGATATTTCTTAAAAACTATATTGGGCTGGGCCTAAAGTTAAACGTGCGACATTAACTAATTAGGTAATGGGCTTAAATTAGAAGATTAGTTAAGTTGTAGTTACTAATTGGGATAGTTTTAATTTTGGGGAATTGAATATAACGTGAGAGTCTAGGATTAGAAAGTTGACTGAATTAGTATATAGCATGTAAGGTTAAATTAGTAAATTCATGAGAAAGTAGATTAAGGAGATTAATATTAGGGGGAAAATAGGAGAGGTTCTAATCAAAGTGGATTGAGATTATAAAGTTTTCATAATAGAGGGAAGGCTGATATTGGCCGGTGTGTTGAGTAAAGGAGGAGGAAAGCTAGAAGTTTATAAAAAGAGGATTGAGAAGGAATCGTGTACGGAAATTGAGAAGCAAGATGTGAGAGAGAGTGGTGTTTTTAAGAGAGAGAAAGGAAGGGACGTTAGACGTTAGGTTGAGATCTGAAAAGGAAAAGCACGTTGAAGTCGACGTCGGATCAAGAATAACGGTAAGTTGCGAATTCAGTATCGTTCTCTAGTGATTTCAGAAGTCTTAAATTTACAGTTATATGTTATTCTAATATTAACGTTGTTTATAACCGGTTTACCAATTAGTATGTGAGTACCCCTTCAAATCTGGTGTAATTACCCCTATCATGATGTTATGATTAGAAAAGAATAATAGGTATGATTGTAACAACTAATTTTTCAGATTTTAGTTTTGGGTGTGTTTGCACGGTTTGGATTGAACCATGATATGAACTGTTGTATGTGCTAACACGTTATTAAAATCTGTCTATGCTATGCAAGAATACTAAACTGTTTCCAGAAATCGTGGTTCCCGATCGATCGACTTGTCCGATCGATCGCAATTCACGATCGATCGACTGCGTATGTTTTTGTGATTTCCAGATTTCGTTGTGTCATGCTGTTGACGCGATTTTTAGATTTTTGATGTGTATGTTGTTAAAACTATGTTTATTTAGGGCATAATGTCTAGTAGATCAATATCTACCTATTAATTGATACGGATCCGAAAAATCTGAATTCGTGTTATCATATCTTATATCATCTGTTGTGTTTCGTTTAAAATAATCCATGATTGATTTACTTTATATAAGATATAATAATAATCAATGATTATTTACTTTATGTGAGATAGAATGAAAACCCATGCTATTGATCACGTGGAACAAGTCTGATGCAATGGTAGTTTGAATTCGGAACATGTATAAGCACGTTCATGTGAGTAAGTGATTTGATTGATTAGCATGATAATATGTGTTTTGTCACCTTTAATTTTGTATAACTAATGATTAAAATATTATATGAGTACGGATTGCTTGATTTTTGTGAAGAAGGCTTGTGATGGTTTTCGGAGGATTGTTCGTGTGTATGATGCGCACAGACAGTTTCCAATGGAATCTATCACCGGAATTCCTATTGTTTGGGATATTTCATACAGAGATTGAATTTTTTGTTGTGGGTAATCGTCTTTGATAAAAGTCTCCCTGGGATGGAATCCCTAAATGTACGTGGGTAAACGTCCTCTTTGTAGGCCTCCCTGGGTGTTAATACCTAAATGTACGGAAATAGCTTCGGGAATTGAGCCTGGTAGGCTGCGAATCCTACAAAACCACGCTGTACACATGGGATGAATGATGTGGAGACATATTGACCGTGAGGTCGTGGACCGGGGTGTTGGTGGAGATTGTGAACCGGTTGATCACCGGATAATGGAGTGCTTCTTGTGCATATGTGATGCGTATTGTGAAATTCTTATGCATTATGGAAGTGATTGCTATGATATGAATTGTATAACATGTTACTACTATATGACTATTTTGATGACATTGTATTCTGTTTGGACTAATTTTGTTCCATGAGGACGGTTATCGGAATTTACTTCTTATATGGGCATTCCAAGCTCACTGCAATGTTTCATGTTGCAGGTCAAGGCAGGTCAGGATGATTACGTGCATATGATGCTGTTAAAGTTATTTATTTTCTGTTTTTGAATTCCTAGATCAGATTTGATGTAATAGGATAGTTGAATAGATTGGTTTGATTTGTAGGCTCTTATGAAGCCATTTGATTAAATTTGTTTCTTCTGCACTCTGAGTGGTTTAATAAAAGCATGATTAGATTTTATTTTATGGATTATTGTTGTGAACCGCGTTCCATAGTTGGGAACCCGAAGGTCGCACCTCGTGATTCGTGCCACCCACATCGGGATTCGGGTAGTGTGATCCGAGGCATGACACCACATACCGCATGGCACCGGTTGAGTTAGAAGAACTCAAAGGGCAACTTGATGAATTAATGAAGATGGGTTTCATTAGACCGAGTGAATCACCGTGGGGACCACCGGTAATATTTGTGAAGAAGAAGGATGGGTCTATAAGGCTGTGGATTGACTATAGAAAGCTGAATAGGGTCACCATCAAGAACAAGTATCCTTTATCGAGGATTGATGACTTGTTTGACCAGCTTAGAGGAGCACAATATTTATCCAAGATTGATTTGAAGTCAGGGTACCACCAACTGAGAATCTGGGATAGTGACATACAAAAGACAGCTTTCAGAACGAGATATGGTCACTACGACTTTGTGGTAATGCCTTTCGATTTGACGAACGACCCAGCCGCTTTTATGGATATGATGCCCCGGGTGTTCAGATCGTACTTGGACCGGTTTATAGTTATATTTGTGGACGATATCCTCATTTACTCTGAGTATAGGGAAGATTATGAGGAGCATTTGGGCATAGTACTTCAGACAGTCTTGAATCATCAACTTTATGCCAAGTTTAGCAAATGCGACTTCTGGAAGAAAGAAGTTAAATCCCTTGGACACGTGATGTCAAGAACGGGAATATCTATTGACCCTGCCAAGATTGAAGCTGTGTTGAGTTGGGAGAGACCCAAGAACGTGGCATAAATTCGAAGTTTCATGGGTTTGGCTAGTTACTACAGAAGATTTGTCGAGGGATTTTCTAAGATCTCCGCCTCATTGACAAATTTAACTAAGAAGGAAATTAAATTTGACTGTGATGACAAGTGTGAAGCTGCATTTGAAGAATTAAAGAAGAAAATGACTTCAGCTCCAGTACTTGTAATTCCAATCAGTGGGAGGAAACCATCGGTGTATACGGATGCTTCATTGATGGGATTAGGTTGTGTCCTTATGCAAGAAGGACATGTTGTAGCTTACGCCTCTAGACAACTCAAGGTGCACGAGTGTAATTACCCAGCGCATGACCTGGAGTTGGCTGCAGTTGTGTACGCACTAACACTGTGGAAACATTACCTCTATGGAGAAGACTTTGAACTCTTCACGGATCACAAGAGTTTAAAGTATTTATTCACTCAGAAAAAGCTGAATATGAGACAGAGGAGGTGGATGCTATTAGTAAATGACTACATCGCGACATTCCAGTACCACCCAGGGAAGGCAAACGCAGTTGCAGATGCTTTGAGCAAAAAGCCCCGGAATATGTTTTCCTATTTACTAAGGCAAGAACAGATTTTGATTGAAGGCTTCAGTAATCTGAATGTTCAAGCTAGAGGTGGAGAGAAAGGTGGGTTATCATTTAGCTTGGTAGCGAGACCGTCAATCATGGAAAGCATTGGACAGGGTAAGAAATCTGACCTAGACTTACAGTCGTTGGTAGCAGATGAGTCCAAGCCAGACTGAGTGTTATCAATAGAGAGATTGATCAGATACAAAGGTAGACTTTGTATTCCGAAGGATGAGATGATTCGGAATGAAATCATAGGGGAGGCACACAAGTCCCGGTATTCCATTCATCTTGGTTGCACTAAAATGTATCGGGATTTGAGGAAAGCTTAGTGGTGGTCCGATATGAAGCGTGATGTGGCACAATTTGTGGCATGATGCCTTACATGTTAGCAAGTGAAGGCTGAACACATGAGAACAGTCGGATTACTCCAATCGTTACCCGTTGCAGAATGGAAATGAGAACATGTAACTATGGATTTCATAGTTGGGTTGCCCAAGACCAGAGGGAGGAGTGATTCTATTTGGGTGATTACGGATAGACTGACTAAATCTGCTCACTTCTTACCTGTGAAGGTCACATCTTCTAGAGACGAATTGGCTCGACTTTATGCTAATGAGATTATAAGGTTACACGAGGTGCCAGTTAGTATCGTATCTGACCAAGATACCAAATTCACGTCAGAATTTTGGATGAGTTTATAGAAGGCTTTGGGTACACAGTTAGATTTTAGCACTTCCTTCCACCCACAGACAGATGGACAGACCGAAAGGGTCAATCAAATATTGGAAGATATGCTATGGGCCTGTGTCTTAGATTTCAAGAGGAACTGGAGCGATCAACATCCTTTGGTGGAATTCTCCTATAATAATTGCTACCAGTAGAGTATTGGGATGACACTGTTCGAGGTTTTGTATGGAAGACTGTGTAGATCACCTGGATATTGGACTGAAGTTGGTGAAAGTAACTTACTTGGACTAGAAATCATTCAAGAGACAGCTGATAAAGTGAAAATAATCAGGAAGAGACTTCTAGCAACTCAGAGTCGACAGAAAAGCTACGCAAATCGAAGGAGAAGAGAGCTAGAGTTTGAATTGGGAGATCATGCATTTTTTATAGTTTCACCGATGAAGGTGTTATGAGATTTGGAAAGAAACCAAAGTTAGGTCCTCGCTTTGTTGGGCCTTTAGAGGTATTGGAACGCAATGGTAAGGTGGTGTACAGCTTAGCCAAGCCATATCAATTAGGAGAAGTTCACAGTGTTTTCCATGTCTCTATGCTAAGAAAGTATGAGCCAAATCCTACGCATGTTATTGACTGGACTGATTTACCAATCAGAGACGATGCAACATACGAAGAAGCATCAGTAAGGATTATGGACAGGAAGGAGCAGAAATTGAGGACAAAGACCATCTACTTAGTGAAGGTACAATGGAACCACCACGATGAAGTAGAAGCATCATGGGAGCCAGAATTGGAGATTCGAGAGCGATACCTTACATTATTCAATAATCGAGGTATGTATTAAATTCTGAGGAAGAAATGTCCTGAAGGGGGGGAGAATGTAGTAACCCGACCCTACCATTTAAATTCATGATTAAATGGTAGTTAACCTTACTTGTTAAACCTTAGGATTTATTGGTTATAAAGGGGGCTGGATTGGACCTTTATGTAAATATGACAAGTTTGGTGTCTAAATGTGTATTTTGGTGATTTAGGGGTAATGGTCTTGGACCCAACACAATAGAGCAGTTTTGGGCGCATGGGCTAACTGGTTAGGCCCATTGGACAGGTAAGGGTACTATAGATCTTAACTATCTATTTTGAATTGGAGAGAGGGAGATCATGGTTCTCCCACTAACCAACGTTTTTTACAGGAGAGAGAAAGTGTTGTGTTTGGTGATCAAACGAACTAGAGAAAAAGGGTAAAGAAAATCTGGTTTTTGGTAGAGAAAGGAAGAAGGAGAAGGAAGAGGAACTAATTGATCTTCAAATTCTGGAAAGTTGTAGTGCTTTGATGTAGGAAGAAAGGTAAGGAATTTCTTTGATCTTACTGTGATTATATCCTTGCATCTTATCAATGCCATAGTTACTAGTTGGTATATGTGATCTTTGATTACGGCATGATATTACGTAGGATTGAGTGTTTACATGATAAGCATGCTTAAGTTTAGAATTGTTGCAATTATAATGATCACATGAGTTCTTAGGAATTATTCTGATTTTTCTGAAAATTAACTCATAGATGAAGATTGATTTGTGTAGAGATCATTATATGTAGTTTATACTTAAGTAGATTAAGTTAGAATGATTGTTGGAAGTAATTGGAGAATTATACTTGGAGTTTAGAAGCATAAAAAGGCCATCTTGAGACCATGGGCACGAAACCCTAGGTAGAAAATTGATTCTAGGTAGATTTCTACGTTCGGTAGGTACCTCAGTACGTACCGAGAAATCTACCGAATATTTCGGTAGGACATTCGGTACATACCGAAATACCTACCGAGAGTTTTCCAACTCTCAGGAACATCTACCGACGCTTGGTACATTCCGAGGCATCAACCGGGGATTACAGGGGATCCTTCGGTACATACCGAAGCATCTACCGAGGACCATGAAACTCTGAGGAACATCCACCGAGGTTCAGTACATACCGAACCATCGACCAAAGCTTTCGGTAGGACCTTCGGTATATACCGAACACCTACTGAAGCTCAATGCCCTTCAAGTTTTGAGGGTAGCTTCCTGGATGTGTTGTGCACATGCCTGTGAAGTTAGTTTTTGTGGAAAAGTTGTGGATATGGTCAAATGTTTAGAAGTGTGCAATAAGGTTTGCAATTCAAGAATTTGGAATAACCCTGGATGAGATTTAAGGTGATTTCAACTTAAATGAGTCAGATGTGTATACTGGACTACATAATAGGATCAGAATAGTCAGTAGTGGTTGTATAGGATATAGTATGATCTAAGTGGTGCATGTAGCATTCACTAATCAGCATTGTGTTTGGTCTTATGACATCTTTTGCTACGAGTGATACTGATTGTATTATTGTTTGTTATGAGTGATGCTGGGAGCATCCATGTTAAGTTTCAGTGTGATGCTGAAACATCCACTAATAGTCAATGGGATTGACTATTTTCTATGAATGAAGCATTATTCCGTGGGTGCAAGTCCCTAAAATAATGGTTATTGTTTACTTGATTGGAGCATTATACCTGGGTTGGAGTCCCTAAAATAATAGTTACTTGATTGGAGCATTATTCCGTGGGTTGGAGTCCCTAAAATAATGGTTATTTGATTGGACCATTATTCTGTGGGTTGGACTCCCAAAAATAATGGTTATTTGATTGGAGCATTATTCTGTGGGTTAGAGTCCCTAAGAGAATGGTTAATTGATTGGAGCATTATTCTGTGGGTTAGAGTCCCTAAAATAATGGTTAATGAATTGAATACTTGAGTTGGACTATGTCTGACAAACCATTGCTTTGCGTCATTTGTTGCATTCATTGTGCATCACAGCATCATATCATACTCATCTCATTGCACTTGATTGTTTGGATTGTGTTTGTGCATGTGTTACATTAATGATTGATTGTGTTTGTGCTTGTGTTACACTGATGTTTGTCGTGTAACGTTATGGGGCCATGTTGATATAGTATGTGGTAGCATGGTGGGACCATGTGAATATACGGTGTGGTATATGGTGGAACCATGTAATCACTGTGAACAAAGTGGGACTATGGGATTGATATGATATTGTATTTTTTTATACCACATGGTGTGACCATGTGTATGTGTTCGTTTGTATTACAAGGTAGGACCTTGTGTGTGCTTGTATTGTATAGTGGGACTATAGTTTGTTTTGTTAGCATAGTGGGACCATGTGATTGTTATTTGTGAACATAGTGGGACTATGTATTTATTATATGTTACCTGTGTGTTGTATTCATGATGGGATCATGTATTTGTGATTGTTATTTGTGAACATAGTGGGATTATGTATTTATTGTACTTTACTTATGTATTGTAGACATGGTGGACCATGTGATGATTGTTTGTGTACATAGCAGAACTATGTATTTGTTTGTGAGGTATGGTGGGACCATGTTGATATTTCTTAGGTTAGGCATAGTGGTACTATGTGGTTGATGTGATGTACAGGATAGGATCATGTTGGACAAGTTTGGATTTATAGTGGGACAATGAGGATTAGGTTGAGTGCATGATGGGATCATGTGTACCCTATGATTTATCATTGTGGGACCATGTGAACTATTCGAATGATATGATTTGACTCATTATGGGTTCTCAGAATGAATTGAGATTATCTTGGAACCTATTATATTGTTACTAAATATATGAGATTTAGTATGAAGATTAGCATGCTAATACATTTGACTGTGATATCATTTGTTGAATGAAATTGCATGAATTAATTGTGTTGGTATGTATGCGTGAAGATAAACATTGTAATTTCATTGAATTTCTCTATGAAGCTTCAACTGATCCTTTTATTGAAACAGGTAATCAGTTCAATTGACTTGCTTGCTTGGAGAGGAGATTTATTTTTGTTCAAATACTTAATGGATGATGTTTATTTTATGAACTTTGTTTTGACCCCACTAGGGCAAGAATTGTAATAACATACTTAGATTACATTGGATAATTCTAACATGTTAGTTTGGATTGGATTACGGTTTAAATTTATACAGACTTCCGCTATTCATTTTATTTAGACTCTGATTAACCAGGATTGTGGTTATGAAAGGAAATTTTTATCCGCGTCCACGTGGTGGATGCGAAGGTCATTCCTCGTAAATGCTCGAGATCCTATATCTCAAATTTTGGGCATGACAATACACAAGTACACTTATTCTGTAAGGGACTTTCCACCTCACGGTAGAATACACTAGTAAGACTTATTCTTTAAGCGACTTTCTATCACATCCCAAACTTAAGTGTTCTCATTAGAGTCGCTTAAAGTTTGAAATATAACTCACCCCATTCCACAATGGGAGTGGTAATGAATAATAGCCAAACCATAAGTGAAATCTGAGAATTAATTTAATAATGAAAAGATAGTCAAAATAAGGCTATTACAATCAAAACATAACATCATTTCAGCGGAATATCAAAAAATAATACTTAGTTTCATGCTAATCAAATCCCTAGGTAAAATATGGCCCAACAATTTCCATTATTAAACCTTGGCATGCAAGCCAAACAAAACGAGTAAAATCCCTAATAAATATCCTAACTAGTTTCTTCGTTAAAATCAGTAGCTTCCTCCAGATCTTTTTCCAAGGCTTGGTCTCCATAATCCAAGTCATCTTCTTCCATAATTCTTGAAATATGGTTGCTTGAAAGCGTAAGCTAAACTTAGCTTAGTAAATAAACAAGTTTAACAAAATATATGATTGAAGTAGGGACAATGCCACTCTCACATATGATGATTGTGAACATATAATAAGTGATAAGTTTCAATATGCAAGTGAAACATGTGTTATATGCATGAGGTCAAGATTTAATAATGCATGTTGTGCACCTATCATGTATAATCACCATGTATGATCTAACAAACAATATCTAATATGCAATGCAGCTGTTAGGTATATTCAACAAATAAGTACCCACATGATCGATCCGTCTTTGAGCAAGATGTCTTAACGAACCATCCCTTCAATACATGACCACTCTCAAAGATAGGGTATTCTATGTACGTATCATAGTTTAAAGGGGCTTTGACCTAGAGGGCACAATTCCCCCACTTATTTTTGATTAAGGGCAAAATATCTAAGGCATCACAAGTGTGAAATCTCCTCCGGGAAACATTATTTATCAATAGGCAACAGATTCACTCAATAAGGTCCATAGGACAAATAAATTGGTATATTGGGATAGCTAATCCCTCAAGATAGAAAATAAAGGTCTCCCCACTCATTATGATTTGCAAGTCATGAATTCACTCTTTAAGCCTTCAAATCCAGAATATGGATTCACATACAAAAGGGTAAAGCTTACAGACCAAACCCATGGTCATGAAGCCAATGAGGTGCGTGTGAGTAAGTGCTCGTTAACTAATCATTCAAATCATGTGTACAATGTGTAATAAACCTAACTAACATGGTAGTGCTCACAATTCATAAACAAGCATGTAATATTAAATTAGGTTGAGCATGTTAATCAAGCATAGCCAACAGGATCAAAGAAAGTAAATAGGATCAAATAAGAAGTGAGCATATAATACACTTAGATTTGAATCAAAGTAATGGGATATTTAATCAAATTAGATCATATTAAGCATGTACATGAAATTTCAGATCAAACAACCTAAATCAGTAATTCTCGGTAAACTGAGGGTCTGCCGAATAGGCTCGGTAGGGTCTCAGTGGACTTTTTCGTATACCAAATAGTCTGCCGAAATCCTATTATTGTCTTGACCCGGATCCCGGTGCCCAAATCCCTAGGTGGTTGGAACGGATCATGAGGTGCGACCTTCGGGTTCCCAACCGTGGAACGCGGAACACCCAAACAAAACAACATTTACGAGAGTGATAACAACTCAAGTAGACAAATCAGAGTGCGGAAGTTTAGAATGTATAATAATCATTAAAAGAACTAAATTGTCAACGGGCTACAGAAGAGCCATTATTACAAGATTCCAAGTACTGAAACAAGTTTTATACAACCGTAATTAAGACATGAATCTAGTTCTAAAACAGTAAGCAGCTATTATGGTCCTCGACCTCATCAACTCTAGCTCAACCTGCAACATGAGTAAGTTGCGTGGACATGGAATGACCAGTAAGAACCCACTCTATCATCCATCGTCATGGAATAACATTAGTCTAACACCCAATACCAACGAAATAGCAATATCATAATTCGGCGACTTCATGTTATCCAAAAACAAGCGTATAATCACCTCACTATTTCACTACACAGCATAGACTCTAGACCCTAGTTGGTCAACGAGAATAACCCCGTATTCCGAGACCTCAAGGTTGGGTCTTGTGACTGGACATGAGTGTGGTGTGAATGTCAAATCTACGGAGGGACCGGCTAGATTGAGTTGAGGGCGTAGCTAACCCAATAGACTTATTCTTAACCCGAGGGCTCTGGCCAAGGACAAGAAAACATAAGAAATGACCTCTGTAGTATGGTCAGCTAGCCATGTTTTCCTGAGGGATCCGCAGGTGGCTGCAAGTCTCGATCTACAGACCACTGATCAAAAATAAGTGGGGGGATTGTTCCTCCTAGGTTGAAAACCCTTAGAACTATGAAATATCCATAGAATAGCCCTATTTCCATGGACCGTATATACGGGGGATGCGTTCAGGTTGTTGGGACATCCTGGGGCTCATTCAGGTTGCGGGGACACCCCGAGATAGAGGCTTGATCAGGAGGAAACATATTAGATTGACACTATAGCAGAGCTGCATTTGCAGAACATATAGAGTGGTTTGCTAGCTCACCTTGGTGAGGATCTGTAATCTAGGACGCATTTCATGCATAATAAAATAACTTACCTAATGCATTTAATTGTCTAACTTCTCTTATGATTTAAAATTGAAAGAAATTTAAACATAAAGAACAGCACAACAGACTTATATATTCCTAAAATTATAGTACTTACAAGCTAATGGCTTATGCTTTCTAGCAATATTTTTTTCAGGGTCTATAGTAGAGGACGTTGTTGAGGAAGAACCTGTGAAGGAGGGAGGAGGCTTTGAAGAGGAAGACGAGTTCTACTCTTACGAGTGACTCAATTGTAATGCTTTGTTTATACTCTGATAGTTTTATTTTGATCTGTTTTGTAGATACCCGTGTTGGTATCTAATTGTAAATTCTGATTTGGAACCTGGAACTGTTTCTTTTAATTTTCGCTGCATCTTTGTAATTAAGTAATACATTATCTCCATTTAATTTTTTAATGATGGGTTAAACTGTTAGTACTATAAACTGTTATTCAACGACTACTCTCATTACGAGGAAGTGAAGGTCGTAATTCAGACTCCTTTGAACCCTAAGTGGTCTCATAAGTTTTGGTTGTGACACCATAATTGTCATACTCCATTATTCGAGTTTCATAAACTCCAATTCTTTCTCCTTCCTCATGGTCTTCGCAAAATACTCCACATAGAAAACTTCATTGAAGCTTGCCCAAGTGGTAACTGCTGAAATCTCTAGAGTTGACTTCCAACAACGTATTGTCTCACCCTCCAGCATGAAGGCTGCATAGCGGACCATGTCAACATCCTCCACCTTCATAATTTTGAAGATATGTTCTATGGAGTCGATCCAGTTCAACGCTTCAATCGGATCCACCGCTCCCTTGAAAGCTGTAGGACCATGCTTCTTAACGCTCTCAAGACCCAAGATGTTCCTTTGTGTGGCGCTCTGAAATTGGGCTTGCTATCTCTGCATCATGCCCGCCATATCTCCTAGGGCTGGGTATACACCGGCCAAATGAGGATCCCCTCTATGATTTTCTTCCATAGGCGGCTCGTTGTCATGTCAGCCCCTTCTCCTTACATAATCCTCCTCCAACGGTGGATCATGAGCATGTCGACCTCTTCTTCCGGCCATGGTGAATTTCTTCAGTACCTGTTAACAGAATTTTACACATCCGAATTTCTTGTAAGTAGGAATTCCAGATGGTGAGAGGATAACATACAACACATAGAAACTTATGAAACAAAGACACCTCAATAACTTTCAAACTTCAATTATAATATTTAAAAAAAAATCTGATTTAAAACGAAGAACATAGGCTCTGATACAAACTTTGTCACGACCCGAACCTATAAAGCCACTTGGGGCCCAATGGGGTTGAGATTGTGACCTACACTCCTTATGGGAAGGATGTGGTAGAATAGTATAACAACAGCCCCAAAGAAACTATGAATAAAGAGGAATATACGATGTTACAAATTCATACTATACGGCATTTACAATGCAAGCAGCGGAAAATAAACAGTTCTAGGTTGAAAATCAGATTTAAAAGGATACAAAGACAAGTATCCCAAAACATATATACATAAACAGAAACTAAAATATCAGAGAAAAATTCCCAAAATAAATTTTTAAGTGTTTACAATAATCACATAAGGAAAAAGTAATCTTCTTCTTCTTCAAAGTCACTCTCCTGAGCAGTATTCTCTTCAGCGGCTGCTTCTTCTAAGGATTTTGAAAGGTTGCTAAAAACCGTGAGCTACACTAGCCAGTAAGGAAATAATATCTAGAATGGGAAATATCTCTTAGTGTCATGTCCCGAACCGGAAATTCCGTAATTCGTAGGTTTTCCAGTTCGAGCGTAACCTACACCCCGTAGTTCTACGGGAGTGGCTACCCAAATTGAAACGTAAGGGGAAGTTCAAACAGTTCTAGTAAGATATAGGTAACTAATTACATCTTGAACTAAAAGCTTACAAGTTCTATGTAAAATAGACATCTAAGGTCATACTAGTTTACATGTTTTATCAGAGTGCGCTACCCATTTCCGGATTCTCT